>WBNM01034712.1:0-46078 GCA_013399055.1 Ramphastos sulfuratus | reverse complement strand
AGCCTTAAACCAGCACAATATCTGTGTATATATAAGTCATATCACACTTATCCTCTGCTCGACAAATAATGTGAGTAGTAGTTCTACAACTCTTACACTTGGTTGAGACGATTATGTGATATTTCTTAACCATGGGACCAAAAGGACCAAGAGAGACTGTATCAGACAAGTTGGAGATGATGAGGTCAATTCTAGATTATGTCCCTAGACCAAATGTATGGCCACATGCATTCTTAATTTAAGGACACTATGGGTTTGGAGACAGTATTTCTTAAAAAAAAAAAAAAAAAAAAAAAAAAAANAAAAAAAAAAAAAAAAAATTCAATATAAGACAAAGTACATGACATTTGGACATCATAAAGGGCAGAATCACTTCTGATGGGATGCTGTACAACTTGTAATTAAACTGTCATTAAGCAAAGATGACATTCTAATTTTTCATCTCATATTGTTCGTGCAAATCTATGTAAATCCACTCAACTAAACAGCAAAAGCACTTTGGAGAGTCAGACCAACTGATAAAATCAAGTCCTGCCAAGTGACCTGAACAAAGGCAGACATAAAATTCCATTGTAATACTTTTACTCCGAATTTGTCCATGAAGACATGTTCAAGGTTATGATTCCCCTGTGAATCCACGATGCCATTAACAGTTACAGCAGCTTTACTGGCAAATTAGAATAGGAACTGTGCTTTCAGCAACATGTAAATCAGCAATGCCACATTTTGGCAAGTAGCTGTCAGAATCCACTTTCAAATCCACTCTCTCAGTCTTTCTGCTACTGACTTAGTAAAGCAGGCTATGCTGTCTAGTAGCCAGAACACTGTGATGAGCTTATTTATGGTTGCTCACATTGATTCTACACTGTGCTGGTTTGAGCTAATTGGAATATTTTAATAGAGAAAATTATCTTATAGGCTGTGAAAAGGAAACAATGGTGATGTCTACTTCACTCATAGGCTTGCTGAGATGTATAAGACTAAGTACTCAAAACATAGATAAGCCACTCGGGCTTGTCAGTCTGTGGGGCACAGCATCTCGGTCTAGCAGCTTCTGGCTTCTCCTCTCTGCTGAGTAACCTCACTAACCACTTTCTTTCTAACCCCCCTGGCTGATCCTCAAAAAATCACCTTGCATGTAAGGCAAACCTTGGGATAAGGTATAGGGGTGGGGAGAAGGTGGAAGGGTGGTTGGAAGCCCCTCCTGGGGTCTCTGATTTCTGGGAGGAGTGTTGTGTTTTTGTGTTACCTTTACTTTGTATATTTCTGTAAATATTCCTGTATATAGTGTATATATCTGCTTGTACATTGTGCTGAGCTGTAAATAGAGCTTCAGCCCTTAACTTCCAGCTGGCTGAGTCTAGTCTGGGTCATTTTACAAAGTGTGGGGGGGCAGGGAACTCCCAAACCATCATAGACACCATCTAATATCTCCTTGAACAGTGCATAAATAGATCAAAATATTTATATAAATCTAAGAGCAGGCAGTCTCACAGACAAATCTGAGTAGTGTCTTTTGAGTTCTGCAAATTTGTTCCAGTCACCAGAAGGGAACCAAACTCATTCTTCATTTTTGGGACTTTTCAATAAATGAACTTGCAGCAAGAGTGAAGTTGGACTAATATTTTTAGGTATGTGAATTGATTCTGTGTTTCTTCAGGTGTGATTCGACGAAAAGTGCTGAACCAAAGACCATGGGATCCAGCCAACACCTTGAAATTCTTATTGTTGTTATTTAAGAGGCTGAGGGAACAGGGAAACTGAATGTGGTTTGCATATGTTCACATGCTGCTTCCAGCAGAAGTAACAGAACTGTTGTTTCCAATCTGATTACTTAAAAGAGTTGCAAGAATTTTAACACAAAACACAAATGCAGTGAGGCCACTAATACTTAACTTTCTTTCTCGTATTTTCAATATAACTAATGGAAGGACATGGAAGTGTTGGAGCAGGTCCAGAGGGCTGCTCCCTCCCTGGAGGTGTTCAAGGCCAGGTTGGATGAAGTCTTGAGTAACCTGTACTAGAGGGAGGTGTCCCTGCCTATGGCAGGGGGTTGGTACTAGATGATCCTTGAGGTCTCCTTCCAACCTTACCATTCTATGATTCTATGATTCTATGATCAGAGGGCTGGAGCAGCTCTTCTATGAGGACAGGCTATGAGAGTTGGGGATCTTCAGCCTAGAGAAGAGAAGGCTTCGAGGAGACCTTAGAGTAGCCTTCCAGTATCTGAAGGGGGTCTACAGGAAGGCTGGGGAGGGACTATTAACAAGGTCTTCTAATGACAGGACGAGGGGTAATGGGTTTAAACTGGCAGAGGGGAGATTTATAGTGGATGTTAGGAGGAAGTTCTTTCCAGTGAGGGTGGTGAGACACTGGAACAGGTTGCCCAGGAAGGTTGTGGATGCTACCTGTCTGGAGGTGTTCAAGGCCAGGTTGGATGAGGCCTTGAGTGACCTGTACTAGTTGTACCTGCCTATGGCAGGGGTTTGGAACTAGATGATCCTTGAGGTCCCTTCCAACCTTACCATTCTATGATTCTATGATTCTAAATCCAACTTGCTTGTACTGGGGATAATAACTAAACATACTGAGAGTTGTATTGATTTCTCAACTGAATTTGGATTTTTTATCTTCCTCTCTTACCTTAGGAATCATAAAATGGATAGCTTTTTTTTTTTTTTTCCCCCAAAAATGCTTAAGCCATGCACACATTATTAGGTTAGTCATCTAAGGGATTGGAATGGGCCGCCCAGGGAGGTGGTTGAGTCACCAATCCTGGATGTGTTTAAAAGTCTTTTGGATGTGGCACTTGGGAATATGATTTAAGGTGCACCTTGTATTGTAGGGTTATTGGTTGGACTTGGCGATACTGAGGGTCTTTTCCACCCTGAATATTTCTGTGATTCTGTGATTTCCTGTGCCATCTCTGTTTGCTTGCAAGATTTGGAAAAGTTGAATTACTCTGAGGAAAGATAGTCAAGGCTTTTGCAACCAAACAGTTTACGTTTACAACAAACAAATGTGCTTAGACAAATTCATGGCCTGTACACTGACCTCAGACTCTTGGGTTAATATTAGCATCTTCTTAATAGACTACAATAGAAAATAAGATTTCATGGGCATTACCCATGAGACATCCAATCTTTAATGGTATCATCAAGCAATTACAGCATTATAGCAACTCAACTAAGGATGAGGAAAGGAGACACAGAATACAATTTACTGTAATTAATATTATGTTAACAATATACCTTTCACAAACTCATTGAAGCAGGAACTATTACTTTATTCCTGGAATACAGTGCAAACTGTGGCATTGTCACCGTCCCTGGAGGTGTTCAAGGCAGGTTTGGACGTGGCACTTGGTGCCATGGTCTAGTCTCGAGGTCTGTGGTAATGGGTTGGACTTGATGATCTTTGAGGTCTCTTCCAACCTTGCTTATACTGTGATACTGTGATTGTGTGTTCAATGCACACTGATGTGTATTAGCTTGCAGTGCTGGAGTGTTTCAGTAGATAGACAATGAAAGCACAAATTGTGATAGTGAGCAACTTCTTCTTGCTCCTGTTATAACCACCTCACTACCAACCCCAAGTCTAAAGCAATATTTGTGTTTATGTTTGCATGGGCAGAAATTTCCTTTTGGCATTTGAAGTTAGCTGTCTGCTTTACCTGAAACAAGTAATTGCAAATGCTAACACTGACCACTGAAATAACAAATCTGGTCATCAGTAAAACGTGTCCTTCTACATGCTGTCCTGGTATCAGAGAGAAATAAATTGGTTCTCCAACACAGGAATCCACTTTATAACTGGGTCTGAAAAACAGATATAAAGATAGCTTCAATATGCTTCATTTACATGTCTATCTGTAATTAATTAATGAATACTGCTAAGCTAAAGAAAAAAGACTGACAGATAGTGGAAAATGTATAGTTTTACATTTTGAACTAATGATTTAAATGAGACAGCTTCCATTTCCCCTTCTCTGCTGTTTTTTTAATATCCTGCCCAACACCTTCATTCTTCATGCTCTTCTAACCTTTAGTTTTCCCCCTTTACTCTGCTCTTGTCAAACCCCACCTGGAGTACTGTGTACAGTTCTGGAGCTCCCAACACAAGAAGGACATTGAAGTGATGAAGCGAGTCCAGAGGAGGGCCACAAAGATGCTAGAAGGGCTGGAGCACCTCTCCTACAAGGACAGGCTATGAGAGTTGGGGCTCTCCAGCCTGGAAAAGAGAAGGCTTCAAGGAGACCTTGGAGTGGCCTTCCAGTATCTGAAGGGGAACCTACAGGAGGGCTGGAGAGGGACTATTTACAAGGTCTTGCAATGACAGGACAAGGGGCAATGGGTTTAAACTGGTAGAGGAGAGATTTAGACTGGATGTTAGGAAGAAGCTCTTTACAGTGAGGGTGGTGAGACACTGGAACAGGTTGCCCAGGGAGGTTGTGGCTGCTCCCTCCCTGGAGGTGTTCAAGGCCAGGCTGGACAAGGCCTTGAGTGGCCTGTACTAGTGGGAGGTGTCCCTGCCTATGGCAGGGGGTTGGAACTGGATGATCCTTGAGGTCCCTTCCAACCTTACCATTCTATGATTCAGTGACACTCTTGAGATATTTCAATATGTGTTGTTGGCATGTTTCTGCTGGTTAAAACTTCTTTTCTTTTTTCTCTCTCTTTTTTTTTTTTTTTTTTTTTTTTTTTTTNTTTTTTTTTTTTTTACTTCCAGTATATTCCAGCTAATATTACAAGATAGAATTACAAGGGGGTTTGGGGAACCTTAGAGATATACTGCTAACAGAAAATTACAACCCTAAATCTTGTAGTCAGGAAAATTTACACCAAGGACTTTCACTTGAATTTCTGAAATTCTTAGAGAAGTAAAATGGAAGATGAATTCATTAGGTTATGGTCATACATTAGATCTTGTGCAGAATAGGCTGTATACTGGGACAGCAAACCAACAGCAGCAGAGGAAGAGCCAAGGCCTCACATCTGCAATGCTCATGCCCAACTACTATGCTCAACTTATTCTGTATAAGAGATATGTAGATAAATGGATATAATTCTTTCTTTTCAAAGATATATTAGAGATCTTACTTTATCAACTGCTTATGAACATGCATGCTATTTTCTTTAGTTAATTAATATGCCTACACAGCTATAAATTGACAAAGTTCACTTATTAGTCTGATTCACAGCCAATATTTATCAGACACTTAAATTTCTAAGGGGAATTGAATCATCTGCTAATCTATTCACTGATAAGTGGGAATCAGACAAGTTTTGATTTAAATGAGGAGCAGGCTGATCAGAGGTGAAAATAATATTAAATGTTAATTACTGTATCAAATTGATGTGACGGTTCTCTAAGTCATTTATAGGACTGAAGATTTGATTTCTTTTTGTGTGCAAGGCTTGAAGTCATTCATTAGCTAGCTTGAGAGAACACAGAAACACAGTTCAAAACCATTATTATAACCAGCCAATATTCTTTCTAATGAAAAAACATTATGCCTGATGTAATTCTAATTACAGAATTATTGTATGCTTATATCACCAGGCATTTTTACAGTACACTAACAAAATCCAGTGTGCTATAGACTAGGAGTTTGCCCTGCAAACAATTACACACTCGAGTAGTCTTCCTTTTAGAAGTTCCACTTCAATAGCTTTAATGAGACAGGTTGCATGAGCAAAATTCCTCTTACATACATTAGAAAATTTCCTTAGTATTTAACCTTTGGGGTGTTTTTTGCATTGTTAGCTGCTTTAGATTTGAGGAGGTGTTCCCCCCCCCCCCCAAGTTACTTTTTTTTTTTTCAGTATATCAGAACAGACAGTAGTTTTCTTTCCAAGAGAGAAAAATAGGAGAAAAAAAAATTTCATTATCTTTGTGTTCTAAAACAATATCCTATTTCATAATACACTGAAATAAAACAAATATTACTTGGGGGTGGGGGGGGGGAACAGAAGGCTGAAACATCAAAATATGAATACTTAAGTTTTATAATAATATTTCTTTGCCTTATTTCTCATTCCTAAAAGGTTAAATGTCACCATTTCAGGTTTTAATTTTTTTTTTAATAAACATGTGGTTCCCACAGAGCTGAGCAACTTGAAGTATTCAGGAGAAGCCAATATCCCAATTTCCCTGTTGGCTTGACATCTAGAAGAGAACCAAGACCTGGAACACAGCACCTACCTTTCCCTCTCCTTTCCAACGTTAGCCTCTTTACTTCAGTACAGCAAGCATCCAGCAGATGATGAAAAATCCAGCTGCTAATCTCAGCATACAGAAGAATGGATCTTGAGTTTGCATTGGAGATGACTAGACATCATCCTCGAGCGAGTAAAGACTTATCAGGACATGGCTGGGTATTTCAGCCCCTCTCTATCCTCCCAAGGAATACAGAAGATTAAAGATTTTTAAATCTACAAAAAGGTTAGGGAGACACAACACAGTTATGAGAAGTAGTTGTGAACAGTAGCCACAAAGTTCCACCAGGGACATGTCAAATCTGCCCTGATATTTGAACAAGACTGCTTCTGTATGAAAACAGCTGACCCAAACCTCTTTGGGAAGAAAAAAAAAAATCTGAGGATATGGCTCATGAAGTACATTTTCAATCTGCCCTAGATTAACATCTTCTCTTTAAGCAAGTCATTCAAAGCCTATATGTAGCCACAGTTCATATACTGTTCACCACAAGTTTTCCAAAAGCATTCAAGAAGGTCCAGCCCTGGTTCTGAAATAATCCTGTACCACTCCAAAAAGAAATTCAGTCACATTTGAATACTTATGTCTGCAGAGAGTACCATATCTATATTCTAGCTAAATTCATTTCTAATACCAGGCTATTTATTTAGTGTTGCTCATAACTTGCACTGCTTTAAAGGTGCTTACCTTTATCTTGTATTTCTGATGCCCTCTCCACTATTGCTTATTTATTAAAATTACCATCAAGGTTTCTGTTCATCTTTAATAAAAGAGTCAGCAACTGCAGTTACAACTTTAAAAAGAGATCAGACTTGCTGACCTGTGACAGAGTGCTCTCACTAGGAAAATAAATATTAGCTTTAAATTATTATGTGAATATACAATGCAGGATCTTTTTTTTTTTTCCCACAGTCTTTTGTATTTACTTGCTTGAATGAACTTGAGCAGCACTTAGGAGCAGTTCATATTAGCCTTTAAGATAAGAATACCTGAATTAGGGTTGCAAGAGGACTTGTAATACTGTGCAAGGCAGTTAGAATTGCAACAGGACTTGTAATAGTGTGCAAGGTGTACAGCTAGGTCCACACTGGACATTGTGGAAACACTATATTTTCCTTCTTCTCTCCTGAGAAAGAGCAGAATGATTTAAGGTTTCATGAAATGCCAGACGTTAGATGAGCCGAACCAAAAGTGTCTGGAGAACAAGGCTGGCTTATGGAGAGCACCCAAGGGGACTAGGATTGTTTAGTCTGGAGAACAGGCTGAAGGGAGATTTTGCTCTTTACAACTACCTGAAAGGAGGTTGTAGTAAGGTGGATGTTGGTCTGTTCTCCCTAGTATCAAGTGATAGAAGAAGAGCGAATGGGCTCAGATTGTATCAGGGGATTTTGGACAATCTTAGAGGTCTTCTTCCAACTGAAAAGATTCTGTGAATCTGTGAAAAATAGACCTGGTGTCGGGTNCCTGTAATGGCGGAAGGCACGCATCCCGTGTTCCCTGCTCCTTTTATTAATACAACCCAAAGATCAATTGGACCTTTGGACACGAGATAGCCAATCAAATGGCAGTTAGCCAAGATTTGGCCATATTGGGTGAAGCCATAGGCTTGCTTTATCCTTTTTTGGGCAGATCACGGGCCCTGCACAAGGCAACCGTGTGCACCCTGTTTACCGCAGGTGATGGACAGACCCCGGACCCCAGACTTAGTGGCGCCAGGTCCTTTGTCCCTTTTCCCGCGGTTGCTCTCCCCAAAACAGAAGGAGGGAGAGCAGAAAAACATGTCTGCATAAGCCAGGACATGTACAAGCCTAATTTGGCCTGTTTAGGCCTACCTCGACACCTGGAGAGACCAGAAAGTAGAAACCACAAAGAGAAAGTGTGTGGTTTGGGACTGAGAGGGCAAAGAACTGACTGATATTCAAAATCAGGAGCCAGGTACTGCAGCAGTTCTTGCTGGAGGAACCAGCACAAAGCTTCTGGGGACAAAATCAGGAGCCTCTTACAGTCACTCTAACATAGAGCTATAAGCAGAGCTGTAAGAAACTATCCATAGAGATCAACAAAGGAAAAAACACACGATGTTTCCTCCTTACACTGCATGGATATAGTGTGGAGGGGAATATGCAGTCAGTTTTCAAATCTTCAGTGGTGCACGGGGGAATGACCTGCAGGATGTCACCCAGGCAGGTCACAGAAGACTTCAGGAGTCTTCAGCCAGCAGAAGAAACAGCAGCACAATAAATCTGAAATCTTTCCCAAAGATCTTTTCTGAGCAAAACAAATACAATGAACTACTATCATCAAACAAACCTCTGTGGAATTTCTGGACTGAAAGCTGAAAATTTTGGCCATGGAATTTCAAGTCCATTTTTCAAGTGAGCAACAAGGGAGACCTTAAACTAACAGTATAAAGTTAAGTTGATAAAGAAAACAAATGAAGCCCTGAGAAGTCCAAGATTTCATTCATTAGTTCAGCTGAAGTAGGAAGGAACACTTCAGTTATCACTATATCAATGACAGGAATCTGCAAAAATGAAGAGAAAAGAATTGAAGCCTCACCAGTGGGAAGAAATTTCATATAATTAGCATCAGTGATGCCAGATGGGATGATTCACAGCCTCACTGAAATGTTAAAAGTTCTGGTTTATAGCCTGCTTAAGGGCAGAATGGGTGATAGAGGTGGACGTATATATTAAAGACATCACTACTTGTTTTACAGTTATTGATTACTGTGGAGTAGAGTGTCTGGAATGAATATGTAGCAGTGTTTGCAGGAGCAACCTCCTGAAAGGCACTGGTGTGGGAAATGGGGCTGGAGAACAGGACAAGCATCTACCTACAATATGCAAAAGTGTCAAATGGGGGTTTCAGTTTAAGGTGCCTGACAAAAGTCACATGTGCCACATTGTTTGAAATTTCTGTGAGTTATTAAAAGTTATGCCTAAGGACTGACATGTAAAGGAAGCTACCTAGTATTAGTTAACTTTATATGCAGCTACCTTTGTTGGAACTAGATGATCCTTGAGGTCCCTTCCAACCTTACCATTCTATGATTCTATGTCACTGAAATCTGAATTCATTTGGGCACACTTAATTAGAAAATACTAAAAACTTGATGCAAGTTGAAGAAGGTAGAAAAACATTGCAAAATGTTCATCCAGAGAGGTCAGACATAGAGTTATTGTAAATGAAAGGCATGAAAATTGATGAATTCTTTGTTTCTCCACATTATTCTCTCAAGATGAGAGTTGTTTCAGAAAACAAGTGGTCTCCTACAAGGCATTTCTAATCTAAGCTTACATCTATGGAAAATGTCAAAAATCAGAGAGTTGTATAAACCAGCCAGCAGATCTGAGACCCACATAAAAGTTGTAGAGGATCAAGAAAGAGGACATAGTACCTTCCAGCTAGCCTCTGCAGAAAGCAACCGCGGTCTTCCTAGACTCATACTTTCGCCATGGACACTCACATCACTCATGTCCAACACAGAGCACCTCAGGGACTATTTGTAAGGGAAGAATCAAGATCTGAGAACAGAGTTCAGAAAAATACTCCACCTATTACCATAATATTGCATAGTTTAGTTTCATACATTCATACCAGAAAATTGCCCATGTTAACATAAAACAAAACTATACAGAGCACACTGACACACAGCTGCAGCTGCATTTCCAGTATGTTTAATGGCACATGTATTTGTGACTGTAGCTGGAAAACTTATTTATCTTTTAGCTTGCTCTAATAAAAATATTCTCCTATGGTTATAAAGCCTACATAGAATTTATAAGCAGAAAGAGGAGCTGATGAGAAAAGCTATAAGCTTTTATATATTGTCCTGAATTGTAAATCATCCCAAGGGAACTCACCATGGAAGGATTACTATGCACTATGAATAAGCACTCAAGACAGCACTTACTCTTTGCATTTCAGATTTGATAATCATCATCATTGGAAGTCTTAGCTTCACCAGAAAAATGCATTGAGTTCTGTAGTTCAAACTCCTGTGAAATCTGCTTGCTAAAACAAATACATTTTCAGTCTAGTTTTCCAATATAATCCCCACAGTGAAAAGTCAAATATAGCATCACATGAGAATGTATTTTGTACCTATACAGCATAAGTCCTAAAACCTATTATTATTGATTTCTTCTGTTCAATAGGAGGAACTGAGTTACAGAATGACTCTTAACTGGAAATCATGTTAAGGTCATTACTTTGAAAACAGCAGGTTTTGCTAAGCAGGTATCACAGCAACACCCACACAACACTTGAGCACACACCAACAGTTTCTCCAAGGTTATTTTGAAATTCATTTAAAGCAGCTGAAAATACCCTGTCTCAATGTTGGCAACCGTGGTCAAGTTCTAGAGTTTTTGCTCCTTCTGTTATCTCAGTAGTGATAACAGTAGAAATTCCATAAGGTATTTCTGTTGGATGTTGACTGACAAGGTGTGCACAACCACTCCCTCTAACTGCTAACCCTTCTAGGTAGGACACAAACAAATTACAGGATTGATATAGAATAGAATACTTCAGCTGGAATAATCCTACAGCAATCATTTAATTCAGCTGCCCTCCTTTTAACCCATGTCACAGCATGTAATTCAGCCTGAGCCAAACTGAGGCTGTTGAACCATACTGAAGGTTTAGCCTCTATCACTATGTGGCCTTACAACCACACCAAGACTGAATCTTGAGGGACACTATCATCTATGTTTGTACAACTCCTGCCAATACCCATCTGCATTCAGAATAGGCTCCTCCCTAGTACTACAACAACAGGACATTTCTGTCCAAAGCAGGGTATCAGCCCCTTAGATTAACTGAAAGCTGAGCACAGAGTTGTAACATAGTATGTAACCCAGTTGTAGTAAGCAGCATGTGCTTGTTCTTAGGAAGAACGTGATCCTGATGCTAATGTGCCTCCATCATTCAATAGAAACACAAATATTCTGGCCAAACATTTAGTAAAGTAGCAATAGTGAGGCATCTATACCACACCTGAGCTAGCCAGAAAACCTGTCCTAGCAAGACAGTAATCTTTTGCTGTAGAAAGCTCCAACTGCAGGAAGGATTTGTTGAACACAATATCTATAACTCTTTCTTAAAATTCTGATTTAAGGAGGTTAATACAGCTCAATAAGCTGAAAAGATTTTAAATGAGAAACACACTTAAAAATCTGCTTGAGACAGACTTATTGTTTTATTCACATTTTGAATGCCTTAGAAAACAAAGTCTTTTGTCCTTGAAGCTGGAACAGAGAAGAGCAAATAAAAGAGAGAAGAGCAAATAAAAGAGAAAAGAGCAAATAAAAGAGAGAAGAGCAAGTGTTCTTAATTCAAATTTAAAAAAAAAAAAAAAAAAGGTAATTTAGGGAATGAGGTGATTAAATGACTTAAAATGAGAGAAGAGTCTGTGGTTTAGTAAGAAACTGTCATTAAGATTTCCTAGGTCCTAAAATGGTGCTGTAACTATATTCCATCTGTTGGAGCTTTTTGATAAATAATAGAGTTTGAGAGCATCTTAAAACACTGAAGGTTATACTTAATGAACTAATCTGCCATTTTTATACTACTACCACTTTAAATAAGAGAAATTAAGTAAAACTGTAAGTATATTCAGATTTCCAAAGGGTACTTGATGAGATTTCACATTCAAGATTGCTTAGTAAATTAGGAACTACCAGGTTAATTAGGGCATTTGGCTCAATAGGCAATAACTCAAGAGGAGGAAGTCTTGTGTTAGCAATTCAGCAAACATTGGAAAGTACAGGAATCACTTGAAAGAGTCTAGAAAGTAACAAGAAATAATTACATAACAGGTCACATCAACTTGTCAAGAGAAAAGAGTCAACAAAATTTTGACTTCCCCCCCCCCCTTATTCTAGCTACAGATATAAAGAAGTTGTGTATCCTCATGGCTGGCGTGGCAGAACTGATGGCCTCTCCTGTGGCAAACAGGAATGTGTTCCCTCAGCCACCTACCCCTCAAACAATAAAAGTACTAACATTAAGAGTAACAGAAGGTGTAAATAGTAGGAGTAACAGGGCTCATCCCAGGGCAGTCACCTCTCCCCTCTATCCAGTAAAGTCATCTGAAAGAAATACCCAAATGTAGATCAGTCTGGAAAGCTATATCAGGTGGGGTCCTCTGAGACTAGAATTCATTCACTGCTTTCATTAATGACCTTAATGGCATAGTAGAAAATACAGTTATCAATTTTCACATGGTGTAAGTTCATAAAGCTTTAAGCATGAAAGGCTGAAGATGAGCAAATACGGAAAAGGGAAACAGTCAAAATAAAAGTACACAATTTGTCCAAGAAAGGTAAAAACCAATATTTCAGAGAAATACACATCTGTATGAAGTTGATGGGGAAGAGCTGCTTGGTCACAGCACTTTGGAAAAGGACTAATCAGGAAAGGTTTCCCTTCCGATCTCATTTTCTCCAATTCAGTCAGCGGCTCACACATCCTATGCAGAAAGTTGCTTTCCCCACAACCTACAGATGGTCGATGGGGAGGAACAGGCTTCTACAGGGCATGGCTTAGAGCCTTTCTAAGCTTTCACTCTGAAGCACTTTCCAAAAGTATTTTGTCTCTTTTTTGACTACAAGAAGCCTGGGAAGGCTGTCTAATTTAGGAAATGTTTGAATTTAAGTAGTGTGAACTCTACATTATGGTTCTACCTAGACCAAAAAAGGATTTGTGTCTGTGGCACAGTAGTTAGCCAAGACCTCCATGACTCTTTTAACTTAATTCAAGACCATAAAGATGACTGAAGTTAACAAAGAAAGATAAAAGTTATCACAACAAAGTAAGAAAGCATAAACCTCACTGCTGGAGAGCTGGTCCCAAACCTGCATGAACTACTGAGTGCTACAGTCAAAACACTAAGACCCAAACAGATTGCAAGAATCTGGGCAAATGGTCGAACAGAAGGCGAATGAAGTTTAGTGCAAATTAATTTAGGAGCAAACAACCAATCTCACCAATCTCTCCATACACTAATCAAAAAAAGGGTTTGAAAGGTCTTGTGAGAAAATAGTAACAACTGGTAGTCAAACACTTAATTGCAGTTTTATTGATATTAGTGGGTTTTTTACTAGTGGAGGAGTAGCACAGCTGTCGGCACCATGGCATCCTGAACGCACCAGTATCGCTGACTTAGCTCTACATGACATCAAAAATGCCTCTGAAGAATGTAGAATGTGAAAGGTACTTAAAGGAGCTAGATGTTTTCTTATTGGGGGAAAATAAAAATGCTGAATTGGCCTAACATGAAAGATTTATTTAAGCAGTAAAAAAGAAAAAAAAAATCATAATTTAAAAGGTTAAAAGAAACAAAGTCAGATCATTAGATGGTGTCAACTGGCAGAACTCCATTTGCTTTAAAAGTAACATTTTTGCTAATTGAAGATATTTTTGGCCCATAAAGTGCTCCATTAAGAAGTGTCAGTTCTTAAAAAGAAAGAAGGACAAGCTTTTAGGATTGGTCAAATGAGGAAAGAAAAATTCAATATGTACTTGTTTGACTGCTGGCAAATACTGTTTAGTTATACTTTGATAGCACACAATAGAGCAGAGGGAAGAAGAAAAAATACAGTTGAGAATATCAAGTAATTACAATAATAATGCAAAAATCCTATAAATATTTCCAAACTTAATTCTAAACTAAAATTCTTTTGCATTTAAGTCAGGATATACCACTCTGTGCTTATTAGGACTCCCAAGGCCATACAAATAGTTAGCAAGCTATAGAAGACTTTAATTGACACCAGAGATGAGCATCTCTGAGAGATACTGACTTCAACCTTTTAAAGATTCTCTTTCACTCTTTCTTTTATTTGATCCTTTGTTCTATCATCTCATCCAGACACAGTAGACAGAATGAGCCACTATGGTAGGAAAACCAATGTAATGTCATGTCTTTTAAAATAGATTAGATTTTTTAAAATCCAGACCTAAGTCACTTCCCATTTGTCCTCTCCACTTTTTTGTTTCTTCTCTTTTTTTTTCAAATCAGTCTTGGTAGAAAGCTCTCCTTCCCTAAAAAGTCATTTTGTATAGAGAGATGCTCTTTGCCCTGGCCACCAAAAGATAGATATATATAATGCTATTAAGCTTCAAGCCATAGGACTATCAAGCTAAACACATTTTCTATGCCTTTCATTGAATTTCCATCCAGGAAGATATTATTTGTCTTCCAGAGTAAATTCTATTAAGAAACATCTAGTTCCACTCAAAACAGGACTCCTGAGAGTCCTGTGCATCTGAAAGAAATTAAATAGGGACAGTTTTGTGCTTATGCAACCAAAGTGTCATTTCAGCACATGAAAAGCATCTGTCTGTGACAGGAAAAATTCTTGTGTCTGACTTCATTCTCTGTGCTTACAAGTAACCAAAACACTAATCCTAACTATCTCCATTTGAGCTGACAGACTGCAATAATATTTGTCTCAGTTGATTACTTATCTTTGCTATGGTTCCTATTACCAGTCTTCCTGGCTTTGTTTCTCTGCCTTTCTTTTGAGAGTTTGTGATTTTATTTTACTTTTTTTCTCTCTCCAAGATTTGCACTTAGCATTGGAGGTTTGGTTTGGTTTGTTTCTTTGATTTTGTTTGATTTGTGTTGGTTTGGGGTTTTTTTTTTGTTAATTTGTGGGTCTGTTTTTATTGGTTTTTTTTTACTGAAACTGTTAGAGCCTGAGAGCACAGATGTCCAAACCAGGCAAAGTGACAGTTCAGAGTAACTATGTGGTCCACAGAAGGATGACCTAACAAGGTGTGGCTTTGATGTTAACTATAACCAACAGTTTAAGATCAATAAGAGAACTACTCTGACAACAACCAAAACTCACCTGTCCAGTTTCAAGATTAAGCACAGTTTACACACAAAACAAATTTTCACATGGTTTTGTGCTCTATATTTTTCATTTTCTGCAGAGAGAGGAGGAGATAAATCCAGACATTATGTTTTTGCCAACATTTATTTTATTTAGTGCATGGCTTGATCTCCAGAAAGAGAGGGAAATGCCACTGAATTCGAAAGCAATCTCAACCATTTTTGGTCTGGTCATATAAGCTAGACCTTGCCCCCCAAGGTAAGCAACTGATTTTGGCTGGAAGTGCAGGCTCTGCATGTTCTCATATCAGGTATTGTTCATCTGGTTTCAAAACCTGGCACAAGATTCTCTTCATTGAATCTTCTCATTGCTTCTTGCATGCTTTTCAAAACATTTCTGTGTATCCTGCTTTATTTATTATTCTACAGCAGGATTGAATGACTCATTTATAATGAAAATTGCACCAATGGGATTTCAGTTCTTTTTCTGTTCACAAATTGCCTATGAGCAAATTGCAGAAGCCTCCAAGAGATTTATTATTCAAATATATTAACAATTTTTCATAAGAACAGTTAATGTTTTTTGCAAGATGCTCACAAATAGTTCACATGAAGTTGTTGTACATTCCCTACTCTGCTGCTTAGTTTTTAAAGCTAAACCTTACTGCTTCTACTCATTTATCTGGTCTCATATGTATTATAGACTCATCATTTATCTTTAAAACTACACACTTAGCCACAAGAATCAATTCTGAATTATGTATTTGAACATTGAAATTAAAATCCAGAGTTCAAAACTGGAATTCTCTCTCCATTTCAGAGCCTATTGCAGTATTTGAGCTTAATACTATATTGGTGCAAATTTTCATGTTGCAACATTCCCATGCTGTCTATCAATGAAAACAACACCTAAAATTCACAGAATCACAGAATTTTACAGTCTAGAAGAGACCTCAAAAGATCATCCAGTCCAACACCCCTACCAGAGCAGGATCACCTAGAGCAGATCACACAGGAACACATCCAGGTGGGTCTTGAATATCTCCAGAGAGGGAGACTCCACAAGCCCCCTGTGCAGCAGTGTTCCATCACCCTTATAGTGAATCTTTTTTTCCTCTTGTTTACATGGAACTTCCTATGACTCAACTTCCACCCATTGCCCCTTGTCCTGTCACTGGGCATCACCAAAAAGAGCCTGACTCCGTCTCCTTGGCACTCACTCTTTACATTTTGGGAATAAAACATGAATCCTCAGAAGACAATTACACAGCTACCTCCTGCAGCATTTCAGTTGTGATAGGAGTCTGAACTAGCAGGATCCTGACCTGTTAGAACAGGCATGTGCCAGACTGTTGTTTAATATAACCAAAAGAGCTAGAGCAGGAACCCAAGAGGAAAATAATTAGGTCTACCTCAGAATTAGTCTCACTGAATTTTTGCAGAGAAGAAAGATAGCTTCTACTTCCACATAAATACCTTTAAAGCCACGGATGTCTGAAAGCATTTCTTGCACATGATTTTTGACAGTCTGGGGAGCCCATAAAAATAGAAGCTAGTCATGAATAATTTTTCAAATTGTACAAGGACAATGAAAATGGAGAATTAGATTTAATGAGCATTACAGTGAGGCTCCTACATAAAACAATACCTCTGTATTATGACCGATACCATTTAATACCAGCAGAAATAATGAAATCCAGTCTCACACGCATTTATATTGCTCATTGTTAGACAACCCCTCAACATCAGGCTCCACACTCTCTCCCAATCACAGTTGTACCCTATTTCCCCCTCTCTAGCACACATGCCTTCCCGAAACACCCCTTCCACCCATGAAGCATCCTCCCGCATCACCAACAGACTTAACTGGTCATCAGGATGAGGACAAAGCTGTCTCAGGGCTGTGTAAGAGACGTTGCTGAACACAGGCACAAACAGAGCCTGACCACAACCATGTCACAGGGAGAAACTGTTTCAAACTCTGCCAATGAACTGCAAACACTTGGGGGAACTTACCTGTCTCTGAGATTCTTTCCTCTGCATCAAAAAAAATGGATGAGAGTTCAACAGTTACATTCAGGAGGAATATGATCAAGTCAGCCATGCCTTAGGAAGCTGTAAAAAAATACAAATTAAAGAAAAACTAGATATTAGAATTAAAATTGCCTAGATTGTATATCTCAATGTCCCACATTTCAAATTGCATTGCTGAAGAGTGCAAACTATCCTCTGTAGCCTCTCCTATGAGGACAGGCTGAGAGAGTTGGGGCTCTTCAAAATGGAGAAGAGAAGGTTTCCAGGAGACCTTATAGTAGCCTTCCAATATCTGAAGGGGGCCTACAGGAAGGCTGGGGAGGGACTATTTACAAGGTCTTGCAATGACAGGACTAGGGGCAATGGGTTTAAACTGGCAGAGGGGAGATTTAGACTGGATGTTAGGAGGAAGTTCTTTACAGTGAGGGTGGTGAGGCACAGAAACAGGTTGCGCAGGGAGGTTGTGGCTGTTCCCTCCCTGGAGGTGTTCAAGGCCAGGCTGGACAAGGCCTCAAGTGACCTGTACTAGTGGGAGGTGTCCCTGCGTATGGCAGGGGGTTGGAACTAGATGATCCTTGAGGTCCCCTCCAACCTTACCATTCTACAATTCTTTGATTCTATAAACTTCATAATTGGGAATTGACAACAAGTCCACAGCAGGAAGACTAAAAAAATAAATAAATAAAATTGAGTTGTCCCAAATCAGCATAGCTATGTTGTGGTTGAAGTTGTCCAACAGTTTCATATCTGGCAGCTCACTGAAATGTGGAAGTGGGCAAACATATAAACAAGGAATGAATTCATGTGTCAGTGCCATATGAAGCTAGGCTGGAGAAAAATTTAGCGTTACATTCAAGTAGAGCAGGAGAAGAGTTTACCAAAGAGATGATGTAAAAGATTAAGAAATTCAACCCCATTCATTGATAGAGAAAGAGAATTTTTGAGTGTATTTCTTGTCTTAAGAGAGAACATAACAAGATGGGTGATTAGCAGCCAGAATTCCGACTGAAAATGAGGAATGGATTGTAAGCAACTGCAGCAGTTATAGAAAAATATTTCCAGAGATCTAATAGTTTTTCACTTTCTGAAAAATTTAAGTAGCCAGTAGGTTACTTCCAAACAAGTGATCTTTAATGAAGGAATGAGGTTGTATGAGCTGGTTCAATAATAATTACTTGGCATTATCACAGTATCACAGTATCACCCAGGTTGGAAGAGACCTCAAAGATCATCAAGGCCAACCCATTACCACAGACCTCAAGACTAGACCATGGCACCAAGTGCCACATCCAAACGCGCCTTGAACACCTCCAGGGACGGTGACTCCACCACCTCCCCGGGCAGCCCATTCCAGTGGGGAATGACTCTCTCAGTGAAGAACTTTCTCCTCACCTCGAGCCTAAACTTCCCCTGGCACAGCTTGAGACTGTGTCCTCTTGTTCTGGTGCTGGTTGACTGAGAGAAGAAAGCAACCTCCTGCTGGCCACAAGCACCCTTCAGGTAGTTGTAGACAGCAAGAAGGTCTCCCCTGAGCCTCCTCTTCACCAGGCTAAACAATCCCAGCTCCCTCAGCCTCTCCTCATAGGGCTTGTGCTCAAGGCCTCTCACCAGCCTTGTTGCCCTTCTCTGGACACGTTCAAGCACCTCAATGTCCTTCTTAAATTGAGAGGCCCAGAACTGGACACAGTACTCAAAACTATGCACTACATGAAGTTGAGGGTGATAAGTCTGGCCTTCAGAAGCTGAAATTTATTTATCTATGTATCTGTTGATACTGACACAGTAAAACTATTTACTTTGTTCCTTCTAACACAAAAGAGCAATACGTGTCCTGAGATGTACTTATTTTGTTTTGAAGGGGTGGAAATCCTATACGAGGCAAAACAAAGTTCATGACATGGAAAATCAAATTTATCTGAGGCTCAGTTTTAATTGATAGTTACCCTAACAGAAACGCAGGAGGAAGCACAGCTTGGCTGGAAACTAACTGAAACTGTTGATTAAGCCAAGCAGGGACATGACAGAAAACATACCAAGGAAATTCATATTCTAAAGCTTTTATATGCAATTTTATATACGAGTGCATATATACAATAAGAAAGTCAATTAGAGCTTTTGAAAAAAAAAATGGTTTTTTTTAAAGTTTGAGGAGGGATTTTTCTTGGGGGTATTTTTGTTGTTGGGGGGTGTTTACCTATTTTTCTCCTCCTTAAATGTAAAACAGAAGCATTTGAGAGTACAGAGAGGGAAAAATTCAGTTCTTATAAGTGTCATTCTTCCAAAAGAAATCAATTTAAATGAATATTAAATGCTGAAGGTGTTACATTCACTGCGAAAGTGGCAAGAGGGATGCATTCACAGTACTGTGTCAACCTTCCTGCCATATATGAAATCCTGACCAAGGGAAACCAGCTCTCTGCAGAGCTCAGGATCACTAGGAGGAAAATGCAGGGACACTCAGACTGCAGCTTTAACCTAATCATGTTATTAGACAGGACTTTGTATTCCCAAAAGCACAGTGTGGAAATACATTAAAACTCAATGGAGAAGACTGCTTTAGGCCCCAGTAAACATGAGTAACTCACTTCTAACCAGAGCCTGGAACCCTATGCTCCTTTCTTCCCAAGCAAAGGTACTAGAACACACTAATGTGTGGTTCTGTAAAACCAGAGATGTGAATTTGGATACGGCACTGGCTGGATGGTTGCACACAGAGAGTGGTGATCAACGGCACAATGTCCACCTGGAGACCAGTGACAAGTGGCATCCCTCAGGGGTCAGTGCTGGGACCAGTGCTGTTTAACATCTTTGTCAGTGACATGGACAGAGGAATTGAGTGCACCCTCAGCAAGTTTGCAGATGACACCAAGCTGTGTGGCACAGTCGACTTGGTAGAGGGCAGGGATGCCATCCAGAGGGACCTGGACAGGCTGCAGAGGTGGGCCCAAGCCAACCTCATGAAATTCAACAAGGCCAAGTGTAAGGTCCTGCACCTGGGTAGGCACAATCCCAAGCACANTAAACCATTCTATGATTCTATAATTCTAATTTTAATTTCCCCTTTGGATTTGGACATATAGAATCATAGAATCATAGAATAGTAAGGTTGGAAGGGACCTCAAGGATCATCTAGTTCTAACCCCCTGCCATAGGCAGGGACACCTCCCACTAGTACAGGTTACTCAATATGTCTGCTCTTTCAAGAGCATTGTCTTGCTATTCAGGCTAGGAAATAAAAAACATCATTATACTGGTGTTTTCCTGACTTCTGGGAGTGGTGAGGTCCTGGCATTACCGTGATGAGCCAAGACAGGTCTTTGACTTGATCACCACTTCCAGGGTAACTCACTTTTCTAAATACTTTGTGTTTTCTCTCAATTTCATATTAATCAGATCTAGAACCTTTACTTGAAATGATAGTCAAAAAGAAAGAATACACACACACACACACACACTACAAATATTGCCACAAATATTGTGGCATAACTGCACACACCAAAAAAAAAGCCATTCCATGAGTTATGATTTTCAGTGCTCAGTCAGTTATTTTCTTTGTATGGAGGAAAAGTAGCATAGGTCCACTTATTTTCTGTGATAACTACATATCGAAAAAACCCTAAATCTTTATTTAATGCCATTTTAAAATCACTTAAGTCACCATTTTATTGGCACACGACAATTTAATATTAGATTGCTTAGGGTGTACAATTCCAGTTTGTACTCTGTATACTGAACACAGTTTTTACAAATCTTTCATTTCCCTGTTGGTATTCACATTCTTATGTATTTATTTTCTTATGTGTTGATTTTTCTCAAATAGAATATTAATAAAGGATTATTCCTTTTCAATTATAGTCTATATAGTAACACAAAAATTGTAGGCTTGGCACAGCTTAAAAGCCTGCAGTAAAAGAGAGCTAAGTGTTGTAATAGTGGGAGTAGATAACACACAGTCTTTAGATAAAAGGAAGCATCTTAATCAATTTGCATTGGTTAATAATTACATGTCTTAATGCATCCTCAAGGCAGAAATTCCCACTGAAGGTCTGCAGCAATATTAGGTTAGACAGCAACATAATAAACACTAGAAAAAATAAACAGCTTGCAAGCCTAGATAACAATTTGGTAAATAAAAATTTTTGTATGTGTGTATGACTGCATATTGCTCCAATTTCACTAGAAATATGTTACTAACTCTTGTAGCTGTAAGTAAAATGAGATGATTGTGTGGTTATATCATCATAAGGATTATGGGGTTTGTAAGATACACAGAAAGTTTATGTCAAGTAATGACACACTTAACTGCCATCTGAGCAACCATTAAGGCTTCTAACATCAGTTGTCAAAACATTTCACATTTCTTCTCATCTTGGATAAAAATATTCCTTAAAAATACCATTTTTCATACATGGTAAACTGTATGAAAATAACTGAAGCACATGGGCAGGGAAGATGCATCTGAAACATGTAGGAATGAAAAGTAGATACTGTATGCAGCCATGTGACTGGGGTTTCACAGCCCTGCCCTGGAGCTTCTGACAGAAATTGGGTATCAGGATTCAGCTGGGTTAACAGTTCCCATGCTGGGAAGGGAGAGTGCAGCCAGGCAGGCAGAAATTACTATTTGCACTATTATTCCACTGAGAGAAAAAGTCATTCTTGTTCTAGGAATGACAGAAAAAGTAACTGATTGGTTAAAATACTTATTTGTTTATATGGGTACTTTAGTGTCATTAGACTCCTTTGCTTATCATTTCAGAAAAAGTTAGGCAAGTTCTACTATCAAATACCAATTCATAACACAGAAACTTGCATTAAAATTTTACAGTATTAATTTTGCTAGTTCTAATTTCCACAGTCAGGTTCTGTCATGTGTATACCCTTTATTCCACCAGACATTAGAAAAGATAGATCCCACTCTTGCTAACTTCAAACCTGATGCAAAACCTACTGAAGTAGAATAGCTATTTACATGAAGCAAGCCATAGAATCATAGAACTACAGAACTGTTTCAGTTGAAAAAGACCTCTAAGAACATAAAGTCCAACTTCCAACTTAACACCACTATGGCCATTCAACCATGTCATGAAGTGCAATGTCTATACATGAAATTAACAGCTAAATTATATGTCTGTCCCAGGTTGGGAACAATAGGGTTAAAAAAGTCCTCTAGGGACTTGAAGATTGTTGTTCAATCCCACAATTCTGCTATCTCTTCATAAGCTCTCGGCAAGGCCAGCTTGTTCTCCTTTCCTCCCCCTCCAGCCTTGTGTCGGGCAGGAGCTGCGTTATCAGGACAAACATGTAAGGATAGGCCTGGTTGGGGCCTCCAGAGGCTGTGCTTAGGCCTCTTGGATGCAGAGGCGTGGAGGGGGAGGATTGGAGCACTGGGGATGATAGATTTAGTTTTGGGTTGGGGGAAAATTCAGGGGATTTGCTTATGGATTCTGTATTTGCTTTGTAATTTCTATCTCTAACACTCTCTCCAAATATAATTCTGGTTTTCTCCAATTCGTTTGAGAGCTTCACTCTGTCGGCTTTAAACCCACAACAATGTCTCTAAAATACTTGGCTATTACTTCATGATTGTTTCTTACTTCACTTCACATATATAGGTCAATATTTTAACTTCAAGATTTCCATCTTCATAAGTAGCTATTACTGCATATTACACAGATTCTTTTTTCTTTCTTTCTTTTCTTTTTTTTATTACTATAGCAGAATTACAGTAATTAACTTTGTACCAATTACCGGGGTGCATATTAATATTCATATACTTTTACAGAAAGAATGATCATGAAATCTCACAGCGGGGCTGGTTATAATGATTCATTAATGTTCTGCACAGGTTTCTTTTCTAATTCATTAAGAAAATATTAACATAATCATGTGAAATTAATTTCCTTTAAAAAGTTGATATAAGCGAGGGATTAAGGGGACTGGTGCTAATATAAGAAACATGGCTTGTGCCATGCTTTTGGTCTCCAGAGGCTGACTATCATATTTGAGATATTACTTGCCACTGCACTTTGATAATGAAGAAGAAATCAGAAATAGATGGAGCCAGTTGAGCTGAGAATTTCATTTTCACATGCATCCTGTTCTTTTATTCTGTTTGTTGAAGGGATAGAGACAAAGCCACGAATGGGAGGCTGAAAGAAAATAATAAAATGAAGTGATAGGCTAGAAAGGGGGAAAGTATCTAGAGAATGGAATACTTAATGATAATAAAAGGTGAAGAGAAAGTTCAAGGAGAGAGAAGGAAAAGTTACCCAAACAGAAAGGAGTGTGAAAGCTAAATAGCCTCTCTCAAAAAAAAAAGAAACACAAAAAAAAAAAAAAAACCCAAAAAACCCACCAACTCAACCCAACCAAAACCAACCACACAAAAACTTTCAAGGAAAAAATATATAAAACAATTATTTTTTTAATAATAATTTCCAAAGTTATATTGCACTTGGACCTCTGAACCAAAAAAGTGTTCTTGGAAATAACTTTTTAGCTTTGAATTCCTGAAAACTAGCATTTTCTAGCGTTGCTTTGCATCAGTGATGTAATAGTTAAACTTTGGTACAACTTCCCAGTTCATTCCATTATTTATTAGCACTGAAATTATTATTCTATGGCATATATAGTCCAACCTTTCACAAGTAAATTATATGCACATAAGTTCTACTGATTTATGACAGACATCAAATAATTCTTATATGTGCTCGTATTATTCAATCTATTGATGTGAGAGGATCATATCTCACTTTAAGCAGCAAATCTATACATAGAGACGAGGAATGCAGTAGGGTAAGGACCCATGAGGTAGCAGGGAGCAGAGGGAAGGGCGCTGTTGGATGAATGTACAATTGAGACAAGAGAGAGACAAAGAATGGCTGGTGAAAGTTACTCCTGCTACATATTAATGTAATTTTAAAAATACGTTGCAAGGTTTTTCCACCTTCCTTTCTAAACACTGCTTTAAGTCTACAGTCTTCCACTTCATAAATAATTTTTTTTAATTCTTTCTTATTTTTTGAAATGACAACAATTACTTTCCCCTCCTTTTTTCTTAAAAAACATTAACTTAAAACAAATATTCTCTGGAACCGATTCAGGGCTCCAGGTATTTTGTAAAACAGCTTATATGTTATTTTATTGAACTTTTTCTTGTCTCCTATAATCTTAATATTCTAGTTATAGAATCATAGAATCATAGAACGGTAAGGTTGGAAGGGACCTCAAAGATCATCCAGTTCCAACCCCCTGCCATAGGCAGGGACACCTCCCAATAGTACAGGTCACTCAAGGCTCATCCAACCTGGCCTTGAACCCCTCCAGGGAGGGAGCATTCACAACCTCCCTGGACAAACTTCTCCACCATCTCATCACCCTCACTGTAAAGAACTTCCTCCTAACATCCAGTCTAAATCCCCTCTGCCAGTTCAAACCCATTGCCCCTTGTCCTGTCATTGGAAGACCTTGAGTCCCTCCCCTTCCCAGCCTTCCTGTAGGCCCCCTTCAGATACTGGAAGGCTCCTATAAGGTCTTCATTACTAAGTGAGATCACTAAACTCAGCTATTTTAGTTTTATATTTATAATAATTTTCTGTTACTTTTAGGTAAATAAAACAACTTTTAATACAGAACAATTCTTTACTCTATTTTTTCATATTTACAGTAATTACAAAGGCCTCTTAAAATTCCCATAATGTTATTTCTCTTATTTGCATGAAAAAACACACCCTAGAACAATTGTTTGCAGTAAAGCCACAGTTCTGAAGGTTTTAGATTTATATAGATAATGTTCAGTTCAAACACATAACAAAGATCCTCAGTCTTCTATTGATGTGTGTTATTGATGGTTTCTAAATGAGGAAAGGGAGTACACTCAAAATATACTCTAGGGCACCTTTCCATCTTTTTTCCACATGATCTTTTCCCTTGTAATGCGTTTTGCTTGTGACTTTGCCTGCTTGCTGGTGGGAAAGTAGTTTTACTGACATGAAAATTTTATTTTAATAAAAGGAAATAAAACCACTTTCTGAAAGCTGTCAAGTTAATTATCAACAGGAAAAGCTCTGCAGATTATTTTTCCTCATTAATAAAATCAGAAAACATTATAAAAAATGTATATACCTCTTTTAAACACTTTCCTATGACATGTTTTGGTTTTAAAGAACATTAGGTTCCCTCATCTTTAATAGCATCCCAATGCTTTTTTTTGCCTCTTTGTTATAAAACTCAGGTTTCTAGCTTCAACCAATAACAATGTTAGCAGGAGTCCCATCCTAATTGATGATTCATTAACTGTTATTATATGGAGATTTATTTCAAATTTCTCTTGAAAAACCAGGCAGCTTAAAAGGAAAGAGAAGGGAAAAGGAAAAAAAAAAAGTCCCACATTACACACAGAAAGGAGATGTTTTCAAGCTGTCTTGAAGAATGAAGATTAAACTCCACTGCTGTTCTGGCAAGTGGGCCAGGCAGCCACAGAGGTAATTTATTGTTAAGCCCTAAGCAGATCTAAACTTTTGTGTTACCTCTTTAAAGCCTTGTGAACACTTTAATTATAGCCATTCTTTGAATAAAATTGAAGTGAGTTAAAAGAAGGCTGTAGTTTCAAGGACAGGTTCAATAAAGAGCCTCACACTGCCAGGCACTACCATAGCAATGAGCACTCAAACAAAAATAAATGAAAAAAAGATTAAAAATCAAACCTTTCACATACGTAGGCATACATAGAGTGAAGAATATGAGTAATAAAGGGCCCAGCTTTACAGTGAAGTGTTTGATGTTATGTCAATATCTTGTAGTGATGTGACTACTGCAGTCTATGCATGCAGAAGGGTATCCACCTGTCTAACTAAGCATCAAGGTATCATTTCAGAGCTCACATATCACATTCCTTTGCCACTGCAAAGGATGCTAGCACTGGCACATAGTGGTAGTGAAATTACAGGTATTCGGACTTTAGAAGCAGCACTCAGTGCTACTTAGTGTCCCTAATACCATACAGTGGTTTAGGAACTTCCCCCAGCATCAGAGTTACTGCATCCTTATTTCACATGTTTTGAAAATGAAGACTTTTTTGGTGATTCTGGGGGTAGTTTGGTTTTTTTGTTTGTTTGTATAAAGGCAGAACGTGGTGAAGTTTTTATATAGTCAGAACAAGGTGAAGATGTTCATTGCTAACAATGCAAAAATACTGCATTTATTGAAATGTTCTTCACTGGTTACTATACTTTTTCCTGCATCTTGCTGAGTTCTGAGGTGCCAAGCACAGATGAACCCTGTGCTGCTGGTCTCTTATGGTTTTGGCTTATTGCAGCTCTAAAGTTTTAAGCAACCATGCTGAAGTGCTGGCATGAAAACAAGAGTGGTGAAACAACTCCATTAAATAATCCAATCATAGAGAATTTTCTACCGATCTTCTATCTGCACTGCTCATTTTGCTCATTTATCAGCATCAACGCTTGAAAAATTGTGTGTTCTCTCCTTCGTCAACACTTCTGTGACAACCTTTTAGCTAATTCTCCTTTCTAACATCCTATTAAAAATGGCAAAGCTGATTTCCATTTCTTATGTCAGCTAAATCCATTTCCTTAAGAGTCTGAAACATTCTTCTTCTCTAACTTGTTACCTAGGGTCAAAGCTGTTCAGTAAGACTTTTATGAAATCACTGCCTCCTTGTTACACTCTCTTCAGTCTGCCGTGGGTTTTGTGTTCTGGGGGTTTTTTTGTTGATTTTTTTTGTTTGTTTTTTTTTTTTTGGGGGGGGGGGGGGGTTTGGGTGCTTATTTGGATGGGTTTANCTCCGAATGCCTACTTCACGGCCGTGAGTAGCGCAGACGTTCCCTAGGGCTCCAGGCTGCCTTTTGTTTGTAAGTGCGGCAAAGCTATTTTTTATAGCAAACCTTTTCCAAGCTTTCTGATTTTCCTGAATTACTAAATTCCCTGTAATCATCCTTGTGAAAGATTTTCCCAAACGGATTTCTGAACCCCATCTAATTAATTTTATATAGAGTTGTGGGCGGGGCTTTCTGGAAAGAAAATAACTGCATATTTTATAATTCCTGCCTTGTGAACTCCCAAAACCGAGTCAAACTGCAGACACAGCCATCTTGATGCAGCTGCAAATTCATCACACTGAAAAGATAACTAAAATTATACTGGAAAGGTCTCCACCTAACTACATAACATTTAATAAACCAGACTCTCAAAGGTATGCAAAACCTATCCTGTTTCAGCATGCACTCATTGAATCATTTCTATCCAACATCAAATATCATATGCACCAGCAACCACAATGTCTCATTTGTGAGATCTTCTTTGGTTGTTACAAAATTAAATAAGGAAGACAAAGCACTCAGACGTTTTTAAATTGTTATCCTCTATGAGACAGATGCCAAGACCGGGATGCTGGGAATAGTCTGACTTCCACTCAGTTGTTTTTAATACATCGGCAGTGCCTGTGTACAAAGTTAATTGGTATTACCTAGCGACTTCTTGACTTGCTAGGAAACAAGGAAAGCCTCTAGCATCTACTACGAATAACAACTCCCTTTATACATAAGCTTGCAGTGTTGATTACAAAGATAACCATAATTAAACATTTTATCTTAATAAAACATTGACAAGTGAGTTTTTCATGCAGAAAACAAGATAATTAATACCAAAAGATAAAATTTGACCAATGAATCAGACATTAGCTCAAAAGAAATCAAGAAATGCAAATTGCAGTCTGGTTTTCAGTCTGTAGAGGATCTTGCTTTAAAATCATAGAATCATGGAATCATAGAATGGTCTAGGTCAGAAAGGACCTCAAAGATCACCCATTTCCAACCCCCTGCCATAGGCAGGGACACCTCCCACTAGAATAGGTCGCTCAAGGCCACATCCACCCTACCCCTGAACATCTCCAGGGAAGAAGCATTCACAACCTCCCCGGGCAACCTGTTCCAGTGTCTCACCACCCTTACTGTAAAGAACTTCTTCCTAACATCTAGTCTAAATCTCCCCTTTGCCAGCTTAAACCCATTACCAAGAAAATAGGTAATGAAAGATAGGTAAATACAGAATTACAGAATCACAGAAACATTCTGGATGGAAAAGACTCTCAGGATTAACAACCATTAACCCTACTCTAAAAGGTTCACCCTAAACTGTATCCCTGAGCACCACAGCCAAGCACCTTTTAAACACAGCCAGGGTTGGTGACTCAACCACCTCTTTGGGCAGCCTATTCCAATGCCTGACCACTCTTTCTGTGAAAAAAAATTTCCTAATATCTCATCTAAACCCACCCAGTCACAGTTTGAGGCCATTCCCTCTTGTTCTATCACTAATTACCTCTGAGGTATAACTTTATAAAACCGAAGATGTAAGATGGCAAACTTTCCTAACTGTAGATTCTGGAGACTGGTGAAGTCTCACAAGCATTGTGATGCACATCAAATAGGCTGCATCAAATTAATCGTATAGATAATAGAATCATGACCCAGGGAAGTACTTTCTTAAGTATTTCTTGATGCTAATGAGAAAGGTTTCTCAACGTACAGAAATGTAGCAAATGAGCTCATATGTCATTATAGACAACTGACTTAAAATGTCTGTTTGATGTTCAATGATGGACAAAAAGCAAGAAAATGAGCAGGCAAATATCAGGTACAAATATATAGGCAGGACATGTATTTTTTCCCTCTTGGCTGCCAAATAAAACTAGACAAAGCAATACATCTAAAAATTACTAAAAAAAATTGTTGTTATACTGTGGCCTTGACAAAATAATGACCCCAATAAGTTTGAGAAAGGCAAGCTGATATTTGGAAGAATATTAAGTACATCAGGCACCCTTAGATGAACTTGAGCAAAGACATTAACTGCCACGTATCCAGAAGTGATTAATAGTGTAAATTAGTGGTTAGGCAGGCATGTCATTAGCATTATTTGAACCTATCACTGCAACAGCTGTAAAGCATAAACCTAGAAGCAGGTACCATTGATCTCATTGTATGGTAAATATTGCTCCTTCCTGTAACAAACCTGTACCCTGCAGGCACCAATTACTGTATTCTCCCAACATTCAGCATCTCCCAGGACAGGATAATACATCGTCCAATTTCTACTATATATTAGCTATATTGGTCATTAACTATTATACAGCAGTGTTACATCACTCTGCTTGCAGACACAATCTTTAGAAAGATTCTGCATGAGGTCCTGCACACACTCATGTGCATCCCAATGCTGCCTGAAAGGCACTTTGCTGTTGCTTACAAAAGCATCAGTGAGCACTCACTTCATGGCTCACAATAAAGGACTTTTTGACACAGAAAAAAAAAACCAAACAACAAAAAAAAACAGCTTTAAAAAATAAAAGAAAATAAAGGAAAAAAAAATAAAAAAGAGAAGGATAAAAGAAGGGGAAGGGGGGGGGAATGAAAGAAAAATTAAAAGAAGGAAAAATAGAAAAAAAAACCCCAAGCCTCGCAGTTAAATGCATTCCATCTTTGGATATGCCTATTAATTTATAGATAAGTTTTCAAGTTAAACTGCTTTGCATCTCAAAAGCAACAAGCATCCAAGTTTAGAGCTGGGCTCAAGAACTTCAGCCTGCAAAACTCACCCATGGCAGTGTTTCACTCACCCTTGTAAATTCACATTGCTGTAAATGTGAATCTGCAGGTTTAGTTTTCAGGTGGTCTTCTTGTGAGTTGTTTTGGGGGGTTGTTTGTTTATTTTGTTAGTTTGGGTTTTGTATAAACCATGTGGCAATGCAATCCACTAGAAATAAAAATAAATGAGGAGCTAGCTCGATCTCATACAATGAATTGGACTGGAATTGCTGGTTGAAAAAGTTTGATTCTATAAAGCTGCCGTTTCCCTGTAAGTTGCTACATGAGATATGTATGCTTGAACTTCTAATTCTTTTATTTGCAGCCATCACCTTGAACAAATAAATCCAAACATGCAGAGGGGCAGGTGGCTGTGCAGCTGCAGATGTCACTATGAAGCAAATATGATCAGGCCGGATTTAGTGATGACCCAGTAGGAAATGAACTAGACATTAAAGGTGATTGTGGTCATTTTTAACAACCTAAATTGCATTTAAAATAGATAAAACTCTTATGCAAATCTGCCCACTTTGCAGCCTCAATCAAATAATTTCAAACCTATTTAAAACAATCTGAGAACATAACATTGCCCCATTGTTCATTTTCACAAAGCAGAGGATCGTGTCGTGGTTTATAGCAGACCATTACAGATAACAGGACACAATTGAACTGCACATTGCCATTACTGGAGACACCACATTTGGCAGTGGAGTTGCTCAGAATAACATATATCAGGTTACCAAGAGACAACAGAACAGTAGCAATTTCTTTTTCCTATTTTTCCTTCCTGTTATCCGCACGATTTGTTATCAAGACACTTTTCAGCCTTTTACTTCTGAGCAGCTCTTTCTTACAATATATGACATTACAAATAATTCAGCCTCCCTCTGCATTATCACATCAGCGTGCAATAGAGAAGCGACACATAGCACATTGTAGAGTTATTAAATCACAAAGCTATTTCCACAGCTGCCACGGACATGCAAACAAACGTAAGTTATTCACAACCCCTCCCCATATGTCCATTTACCCTCAAATACTCCTCCTCTTTCTACCTCATTTTGCTCTGTGTTGCCTTTCTATCTTAGTTAAACAATGAAACAGATAATTGCAGGAGAATGCATTATTTCTATGAGTTACATTCATCTAAAGTGAAACTTAAGGCAAAGAAGGTATCAGAAGTGCCAAGATGATTCAATTTGTCCCACAGCTATTCTCAGTGAACACCATATCACTAGAACTTGCAGTGTTCTGAAACATCTGGAAAATTCGTTTGCATTCTCACAATAGTATCAAATCAGTAGATCCTTGTTACGGAACAGGTAAATTAATTACTGCGAGGTGATATTTTTAAAATATTAATATAATTTATTAATATTAAATATTCAGAACTCGCGGTACCCCAANCTTTTATCCAGTACAGCCCAAGACTAATGGGCCTTTGGACACAGGACAGCCAATCAAATGGCAGTTAGCCAATATTTGGCCATACTGGATGAAGCCATAGGCTTGCTTTACCCTTTTTTGGGCAGAATGCAGCCTTGCACAAGGCAGCCGTGTGCACCTTGTTTACTGCAGTTGCTGGGCAGGCCACAGACCCCAGACTTAGTGGCTCCAGGTTCTTTGTCTTTTTTCCCACAGTTGCTCTCCCCAAAACAGAAGGAGGGAGAGAGAAAAACATACCTGGGCAAGCCAGGATATGTACAAGCCTAATCTGGCCTGCTCAGGCCTACCACGACGCCCCTGGCCTCAGAGATGTAATTCCGAACTTTAGATGCATTTCAAAAAAAAGTGTTTTCATAAAAAAGGTGAGAACCCATCAATTAGTCTTAAACACTTGTACAGGTTCTTCAGGAGTATGCCTGTGAGACCAAGAGATGCCTGAGACTGCTTTGATAATCCTATTTTGGAACCAGAAGCAATATAGTAGCATTAGGCCTCAGACTCACCAATTAGCCTTCCTAAAAGTGGGATATTAATTTGAACAGAGCACTGTGAAGTGGATCACTTGCAGTATTTCTATTTGGTTGCTGACAACTGTTGACAAAAAGCAATTTTTTTATCTGATGTCTGCTCTTTTGTAAAAATATTTTGTTCTCATTGAGTTCCTATGGATAAGCATTTCCATTACCAAAACCTGCAGCCTCTTACTTTTTTGCTTAAGAAATATGGAGAAAAGGGTTATTAATTCGTGCCTACATATTCTCACAGATCAAGTTCAGGCAGATCAAAAGGGAAAGAGACGGTGGAGGGAAGTTTGATATTTTTTCCCTTTTGGTTTGGGGTTGATTTTTTTCCCCATCAACACTTTAAAAGTTGCTTCTTACACAAAATAGTGACCTGCAATTTTCAGATATCTGTCTAAAACATATCACAAAAAGAAACCACCTGAAGAAAGGAGATTGAACAAATGTGCTGCAAGGGCTAGGTCACAAAAAATTGACCAATTCTGACACACAGAAAATATTTTTCCTTTTCCTAATCCTTTTCACCAGCAGGATCTTTTGGGCTCAAGGGATTAAATTCAGTACTTTTGTAAAGGTCAAAAAGAAGCATTTCTAAAATCTGTTCAACTTTCTTCTTTGGTCCTTTTGAATGGTGCACAAGAGAGAGAACAATTGTATGGGCTCAAGTTTCCATTTAACATATTTTTGACATTTTGCTCCTCTGGTGATGGAACGAAGGGCAGTCAGTTAACTTCACTGGAGCTCACAAAGAAAGAGATGTCAACAGAGCTTAGACCATTTCTTTAGAGTTGACACCAGTCTTCAGAATGCCTGGGAGGAAGCCACACAAAGTATTTTGTCATATAATCTTTTTTTTTCTTTTTTTTTTTTTCTTTTTTTAATCCTTCAATGTTTCCTGACAGGCCTAGGGTTCATAATGATGTATTTCAACTTATTTGATAAAGCTAACTCTCAGAGCTACTAGAGATTATTTTAAAAGCTCCCTTAAAATATTAAGTAGCATCTTTGGTCTGCATAAGGAAAAAAAAAATTATCACCTAATCGCAGCACCACTGAATCACAGAAATTAGAGATTGAAAGGATCATTCACTCTATCCCCATGCCAGTGAAGGATTGCCCTCTAGAGTACACTTTCTGCTACTTTTTCCCATCTAATTTGAAAATGTCTTAAGTGATGAGTCTTTCACTACTTCTTGTTCTCTCTCTTCTACATTCTGAATTTAGTGAATGAAGCTTTATCATGCCATTCAGTCCACTTTTTATTTTTCTTAATTTCAACCCATTATTCTCAGTTACACCCCCTCTGTTCCTCTTCACAGTAATTCTTCACCTTCATTGGTTTTTACTGAGCAAGTATTTCAAGAAAGTTATCACATCCTCTTCTCTATTTACATATCCAGTCTAAATATACTGTATTCCTAATATTGCCTTATAAATCAGATCCTTCTAGTCACTTAATCTTTCTGGTTGCTCTTCTACAACTTGCCTCCAACCCATGAACATCTCTGAGGTGACAACAGGCAAAGGAATTGAATTTGCCTTTGGAGTACACTCAGCCTAAAGCCACCAAAGCAAGTTCTGGTCTTATCCTGCTAGTCTCCTAGAAAAACACAATTTTTATTGCTGTTCTCTGAATTCCACTTTAGTTTGTGACACGAGAAGGCAATTTGGACAGCCTGCAGGAAAGTTCTGTGAAACAGTGGCAAGGATAAAAGGAGAGAAGAAAGAATTTTGATGGAATCAAAAGCATCAGTGCATAAGAGGGGAGCTAATAAAATGAAAGAGGAATACAACCTTTTGTGAACATTTTGAGGGCGGTGGGGAGGGTTCATAGACAAGGTATGGGAGAATCAACAGAAGATTGAAATATTGCATTTAAAATAGACAGTAGCAAATTTCCAATGGCGTGACAAGAACGGGCGAAAGCTGAAACAGTAGCAGAGTGGCAGAAGAGCAAAGCAGGCATGGACATCAGAGATCCCTTGTTGGCTAGAAGGTAGCTGGGGAGCAACATAATGAAGATCCCCTCTGACTCGTGGTAACTTTTTTGGTTCTCAGAACCATGAGGGATATTACTGGGAGCTGGCTAAAGGAGACAAAATACCTTTCTGGAAGCAATTGTTTTTTCGTTTTTTTTTTCTGATAATGAACCCTTTTTGTACTATCATGTTCTACCTGAAATAATACAGTTTATGCTTTGTGGACAAATATCCTGTTGGCTTTGAGTAAGCCATAAGCTCATATGCATTTAAGGCAAGCCCAGCCGTTTATCCAGTCTGTGCTGGTTTAAGGGTANTTTTTTTTTATTATTGCTATCATCTGGATTCATTGCTCTTCAGAGTGGAAAAAGAGTCCACTTATATTGATCTGAAGTGGATCAGATCAATATCCACTGATCTGGATCAGTGGATATTGAGGATGGGGCCAATCGCTTTTTGCTGGTGCGCAGTGTGATGGTTTGGAAGTTCCCTGCACCCCCTACACTTTGTAAAAGCACCCAGAATAGATTCAGCAGGATGGAAGTTAAGGACTGAAGCTATATTTAGAGCTTAGCACAATATACAAGCAGATATATACACTATATACAGGAATATTTACAGAAATATACAAGTTAAAGGTAATACAGAAACACAACACCCCTCCCAGAAATCAGAGACCCCAGGAGGGGCTCCCAACCACCCTTCCACCTTCTCCCCACTCCTATACCTTACCCCAAGGTTTGCCTTACACGCAAGGTGAGTTTGGAGGATCAGCCAGGGGGGTTAGAAGGAAAGTGGTTAGTGAGGTTACTTGCCAGAGAGGAGAAGGCCAGAAGCTAGACAGCCTGAGAGTGTCTGCAAGCCCAAGTGTCTTATCTATGTTTTGTATTCTTATTCTTAAACATCTCAGCAAGCCTATGAGTGAAGCAGACATCACCATTGTTTTCCTTTCTCAGCCTATAATATAATTTTCTCCATTAAAATATTCAAATTAGCCTCAAACCAGCACAGCAACTCAATTCACTAAAGCAGAAAACTCTCCTTCCTCAGGAAGTGTTTCTAGTTTTGTGCTTGTTTCTTTTCTTCTTTGGAACAGCAAAATGTAGTATTTCCACACAGCTGCAAATACTGGAATTCAACTCAGTTGAGATTAATAGCATCAGAGGGATATTGTGTTCAAAAAATAACAATCTTAGAAGCAGTCCTGGGCTAATTTCAGTAGTCACCTTTGAAATGTCCACTTGTGTCTTAGTTCATTCTCAGTAATAAAGGCCTTTTAAAAATAAAACCACAACAATACTTTTTGGGTTGGTTTGGGATTTTTCTCTGTAGAGTCAGTTAACTCAGTACCAGTTATCACACTAGACCCTTGTTCCTAAGAACCTATGCAAGAGATTCTCAATTTATCCAGCTTCATCTTCTTCTTTCCAACCTCATCACACATTCCTTCCTCTTCCTTTACAGTGGCTCAGATGTTTGGGGAAATGGTTGTCCAAATAGATTGACCCATTTTCTCGCAAGAATTTAAAACCAGATTGTGGGACACTCCATCCTGTCAGAGAAAAATAGCTTAGGCTCAGGAAAGAAAGCAAGAGGGATGAAGGTATCCTACTAGCTGCCAGATGATTGATGACAATTTCTTGGAAAAGTCTCAAAGACTTCCAGCAGGACCCAAAACTACATCCTGAGCAATAAGTTGGCAGGGTTAGGAGAAGCAACGGGCAATGACCAACATCTTAGGAACATTTCATAAGTATCAAATTATATTTCATTAAAGCTAGGAGGAACTTTGTAAATGAGTGACATCAGTTATTACCCATTTTAATCAAGTTTACATCTCACTGTTAGGAAATAGAGTGAGAGTTTATTTTCTGGTACATACATATTTTCATGGATTTTTTTTTTTAATTGTTTTACATATGCAAGCATTAAGACTTCTGGTCTGACAAGTGTAAAACTGCAAAGAATTTCAATATTGTCAGATTTTTTTATTTTGAGTTGGTTTTTTTTTTAATTTTTAAACACAAACCCAGCACATATTACTCCTGCCACAGGTATTTTTCATATCATAATGTAAACCTGAAAATTACAAAGACAATCTTCTCCCTTATCTGTCCTTAAAAAAAAAGAAAAACATTTTGTAGAAGTCCAGAAATATCTTTCAGCTGTTTAATGCTTTTGGGCCCTAAACAATAGTGATCAATATTTTTTTTTTTGCTCTGGCAAACATAAATTATCCCAAACTCATTTTATCCTGCCAGCCAAACTTCCATTGACTTGTTTGCATTTTAAGAAGAAAATGCAGTGATGGCAACATAAAATAGAAAGGGCTGGAGGCAAATAAAAGATTTCTCTGCTGCCAAAAATGCATCTGCTTTAATTGTCTGCACAGACTAGGCTTTGCTTGTCTGTAAAAGCAAAACAAATTTAAAATTAAAAGGGCACTTTCCCTTAAAACTTCTCTTACAACTATCCAGGCCTTTATTTCCTCATTTTTCCAGGTCTTTATGTGAAAAAAACCCACACACAGAATCACAGAATGTTCAAGGTTGGAAAGGACTTTGAAAAATCATTGAATGCAAACTCCCTTACCAGAGCAGGATCACCTGGAGTAGGTCACACAGACAGGTTTTGAATGTCTCCAGAAGGAGACTCCACACCCTCACTGCCTGTTCTGGTGCTCTGTCATCTTCACAGTGAAAATGTTTTTCCTTATGTTCATGTGGAACCTCCTATACTCCAGCTTACACCCACTGCCCCTTGTCCTATCACTGGGCATCTCTGAGAAGAGCCTGGCTCCATATTCTTGGCATTCACCCTTCACACATTTATAAACATGAATGAGGTCACCCCTCAGTCTCCTCCAAGCTAAAGAGCCCCAGCTCCCTCAGCTGTTCCTCGTAAAGGAGATGTTCCACTCCCCTAATCATCTTTGTGGCTCTGTGCTGCACTTTTCCAAGCAGTTCCCTGTCTTTCTTGAACTAAGGGGCCCAGAACTGCATACAATACTCCAGATGTGGCCTCACTAAGGCAGAGTAAAAGGGAAGGAGAACCTCTCTTGACCTATTAGATACACCTCTTCTAATACACCCCAGGATGTCATTATCTTGGCCACAAGGGCTCATTGCTGGCTCGTTGTCATCCTTCTGTCCACCAGGACCGCAGGTCCCTTTCCCCTGCTCTCCAGCAGGTCAGTCCCCAACTTTTACTGGTCCATGGAGCTGTTCTTTCCCAGATACAAGACTCTGCACTTGTCCTTGTATTTCATTCAGTTTCTCAAACTCTCCAGCTTGCCTGGGTTCCACTGAATGGCAATACAGCGTTCAGGTGTGTCAGCCCCTCCTCTCAGTTCTGTGTCATTAGCAAACTTGCTGACAGTGCACTCTGTGCCCTGATCCAGGTCACTGATGAATATATCCTCCAGTACCAACTCCTGAGGGACTCCACTAGATAGAGGCCCCCAATTGACCACAACTCCGACTTCTTTCTTTCAACCAGTTCACAACCCACCTCGCTACACATCCAGGCCACACTCCCTCAGTTTAGCCAGAAGGATCCTGTAGGAGATGGTGTCAAAAGCTTTCCTGAGATCAAGATAAACCAAATCCACTGCTCTACCATCATCTATCCACCTGGTTATGTCTTCATAACAGGCTATTGATTTTGTTAAATATGACTTCCCCTTGGTAAAACTATGTTGAAGCCTGACCAACACCCCCAGGTCCCTTTCCACAGGGCTGCTCTCCAGTCTGGATCCCAATCTGAGCTGCACTCCTGGGTTACGTATTTCCAGGTGCAAGACCCTACATTTGTCCTTATTGAACTTCATAAGGTTCTTGCTAGGCCACTCATTCAGCCTGTCCAGGTCTTCCTAGAGGGTAGCTGGCCCTTCTGGGGCATCAATCTCCCCACTCATTTTGCTGTCCTCAGAATCTGATGTTACATATCACCACTGCACTTCTGTAAGGAGCATCTGAAGAACTTTATTTGTGTGATCATTGTCATCAGGAATCAGGACCCCTTTACCTTCAAGGACTTTGATTAAAACTCATGCTAACATCTTAGCATGAGTTTGCAGTGACCTACCCCATAATAAGTTACTGATTAAGTTGCTGTTGCCACAGAATGGAATCTGGTATAGATGCAAGCCTTCATGGGAAGAAACTGGCCTGGTACCAATGATCTGTACCTGCCACCTGTGATGGACAGTTCCACTGTTTAGGACCATCATCTCAGAACCAAAGAATGGAGCTGCCATCATAAGAGACTCATATTTTGGTGTTGCTAAGGAAACCATGGACTCAAGTGAACTTCACTCATTATAATATAATACCAAAACACACCTCTTGACCTCAGGCTACCCACCTCCAAGGCAGGCCACACCTTCAGCCAGCCTCCTTAGGCTCAGACCACACCTCGATCACTCCTCCTTGAGCATGTGTGCAAATCTTACATCGTGGGGGGCACAAGGGGCAGAGAGAAGGGAGTTCAGTCATCAGCAGGTGTAAAGTTGAATGTAAAAAGATGTCCCCCTAGCAACAGGTTAGAGCCTCAAGATCTCCAAGAACAGCAACGCCAGAAGTCTGAGCTCTCAATTTCGTCTTTACACTTCACTACAACAGAAGAGGTTTCTTCCAGCAACAAGAAGAAAGAAGGCTTACAACACCAAGAACAGCAGGACCAGCAANGGGCTGCTCTCCAGTCTGGATCCCAATCTGAGCTGCACTCCTGGGTTACGTATTTCCAGGTGCAAGACCCTACATTTGTCCTTATTGAACTTCATAAGGTTCTTGCTAGGCCACTCATTCAGCCTGTCCAGGTCTTCCTAGAGGGTAGCTGGCCCTTCTGGGGCATCAATCTCCCCACTCATTTTGCTGTCCTCAGAATCTGATGTTACATATCACCACTGCACTTCTGTAAGGAGCATCTGAAGAACTTTATTTGTGTGATCATTGTCATCAGGAATCAGGACCCCTTTACCTTCAAGGACTTTGATTAAAACTCATGCTAACATCTTAGCATGAGTTTGCAGTGACCTACCCCATAATAAGTTACTGATTAAGTTGCTGTTGCCACAGAATGGAATCTGGTATAGATGCAAGCCTTCATGGGAAGAAACTGGCCTGGTACCAATGATCTGTACCTGCCACCTGTGATGGACAGTTCCACTGTTTAGGACCATCATCTCAGAACCAAAGAATGGAGCTGCCATCATAAGAGACTCATATTTTGGTGTTGCTAAGGAAACCATGGACTCAAGTGAACTTCACTCATTATAATATAATACCAAAACACACCTCTTGACCTCAGGCTACCCACCTCCAAGGCAGGCCACACCTTCAGCCAGCCTCCTTAGGCTCAGACCACACCTCGATCACTCCTCCTTGAGCATGTGTGCAAATCTTACATCGTGGGGGGCACAAGGGGCAGAGAGAAGGGAGTTCAGTCATCAGCAGGTGTAAAGTTGAATGTAAAAAGATGTCCCCCTAGCAACAGGTTAGAGCCTCAAGATCTCCAAGAACAGCAACGCCAGAAGTCTGAGCTCTCAATTTCGTCTTTACACTTCACTACAACAGAAGAGGTTTCTTCCAGCAACAAGAAGAAAGAAGGCTTACAACACCAAGAACAGCAGGACCAGCAAGACTGGACCTTGGCACCAGAGAGATGTCTTTGGAACCCTCACATTGTTGGTAGCTATAGGACCTCTTCCCCTTTCCTCTCTTCCTTTTTCCCCTTTCTCTTCTCTTCTCTATTTCTTATGGCCAAACAATAAAGTCTCACTGCTGATTGAAGTAAAATCCCTTGGCATGAGTCACCTGTGTTTTGCACTTTGAGATCACACTAACGAACCACGAGCCCACCGTTCAGACCATGACACATTCAGAGAATGAATGGTATTGAAAGAAAACAGTAACAGTTCACCAAATTATGGGAAAATGGAAAAAAAAAATAGATATGGTAAACAGAAGGTCCAGGGCAGGCATGAAAATGCTCATGTTGTTCCTGTATGGGCTAACAGATCTAAATGTCAATGCTTGAAACTTACTTTCGGGTGACAGAATGACTGACAAAAGATAGTGAGGTGTCTGGGGAAGGAAGATAACCTGTCTTGAAACCAGGTATATGTTATTCTCAAAATCTTGAGCTGAAAACATTGGCATGAAACCAAAGTGTTTCTTTTCTTCCAAAATTATTCAAATTTCACACAACTTGATGGATAAGCTGTTCCTTGAAACAGGAACAACAACAGGCTGCATGACATCCATAAGTGTTGTTTGTTGTGTATACAGACTACAGTATATACACACAGAGTAAAGCAAAGAGTGTCTGAGCAAACAGCCAGGGAGCTGGAAGCTGGTGCTACAATTAGGCTGAACATGTAGGTCAGTGTGGTGTGCAAATAGCTTTCTGCCATTAATAACAGTTTCAGTCTATTAATAGTAGCTTTTAAAAAGTGTCCTAATAGTATTGCTTCTAATGTATCTCCACTCCCAGCAAAATCCCCCGTTAGGGAGAAGGGAATTTCCAACACTTAGTATTAAGTCCAGCTATAATCTTAACAGATTTTGATTCCCTTATGATTCTCCAACTTTCTGTCAGCCAGAAACCCCACACAGCACTTCTCTGAAACAACCAAAGGGATATGATTGCACTCACTGCTAGTAATATATCATATTTAAGAAGCTTTTTTGAAAAGTAGAGGTAGCCATTTAGAAGGAATTATCAGGTCTTAGTTTTCAAAGATCTCACGAATTTGAAGGAAACAAAACTTTAAGTGCAATAAATCTATCTTTAATGTCAATACAAAACTCACTGCTGTGGTCAACAGCATTTGAGAGGAGTTTTAAGAGGTTCAGAAGCAAAATGCTCCCTGGAAGTTTCATCAAATGTAGCTGTAGTCAAGTCAGCAGTTTTGAAATGCTCTATTTGGGAAAACAGCAAACAGCTATGATCTATCAGATTCTTCAGAGCAATTCAACCTGATAGTGATTCAGCAGCTGCTCCAGCTTCTGCCAGCCCGTTTCAGAGTCCCCTGCACTCTCCTTGTCCTGTCCCAGCTGAGCACCAGACTCCAGCACAGTCTGAGTGTGAACATGCTCCCCATACATCCCCTTTAACTGTTACAATTTTCACCTCTTAGAGCATACAGTCAGCTCTTAAGGTTAAAAAAATGGGAGCACTAAGCTTCAGAGAGTGCTTACCTTACAAAGTAATAGGGTTATGAAGTGTGATTTCAAAAAGGTAAATAAGCTCATGGGAAGGAATTTATAAATCATCATCTTAAATCTCCCCCTTGGTGATGACACCAAGCGAAACAGAGTATGGGTAGCCCTTCCCTCTCATCACCAGTAGGACTGAAATTTAAACAAAATTAATCTGGGGGCAGGGGGAAGTCCTTAATGTTCACAGCTCTTTCTCATATGGGAAAGGCTGAAAAAGGGAAAGCTGACTGCACCCCATTGTTTCTTTGTCACTGAGAATCTTTTAACGCACAGGATTCGACCATAGTTTAAACTGATCAATGTCATCTGAAAGCCTAGCTTTAAGATGACAGTACTCAGCTAAACTCTGACAGGAACAAACAGATAATAAGTGCTGCTGCTTAATAAGGAGCTGTTAACAGCTGGACAGTATCAAATTTTCAGAAAATCTAACTAAATGGCTAATAGAGCTGTGACTTCTCCACTCAAAGTAGCCAGAGTTCTTTCCTTTGCCCTAACCTTTTCCTCTATTATCATATCCCACAAGCTGTTCTGATGAAAAACTCCATGGACACTATACATGAGTACTGAGCATTTCATTTAAGTTTATCTGAAACAAAACGGGAACAGATTGAAGCACACTGCTTTTAAGCAGCAGTCACCCCCATCCTCTTAGCACCTCGATTGCTCCCAAGGAGCGCAGCACACATCTGGGCAGAGTGCAGAGTCTGGCAAGGCACAACCCTGGGACCTAACAAGTAAATTATTCACAATTTGCCGAGGAAGGCTCTGAATGCAATATTTCTCAGCAAGTACATTTTCTAAAGAGCACAAAGGTTGTTTGTGTTTCGTCTTGCATGCTGCAGAAGTCATCACCACCCTGCAGAGACAAAATAAAGTGAATACTCTGTGCTGCTGGAATGGGCGATGCATTTGCACAAAGCTATCAGAGCTCAGAAAGACCCTATGGTTTCTTGCACCCAACATCCTGTATTTGTCCTTTGATGATAAAGATCTGTGTCACTCTAATGTTTCAAAGTTGCTCCTTCAGGCGCCATTATCACAGATACAAAGGATGAAAACAGCCTTCCTTGCTGCACAACTGTAGGAAAAGAAAATAATCAGGAAGGATATTAAGAGCAATATTATACATTTACCTGATACCAATTTATTTGCTAGCCCACTTCTGCAGTTTGCTACAGGTGAGCTACTGTCTGACTTGTGACTTAAGCAGGATGATTATTCCCTACTCTCAAGTCAGACAGCACAAAACCAGTGGGAAGGCATTGAGAAATCTGAGGGCAGCGTATCCTGCCATGGTGCTGTGGAGTTGTGGGTCTCACTGGTCCTCAAGTGTGGGGAAAAAAAGTGTTTTCAAGTATATCCAGTTAAAACACTCTATTAAAAATTTGTAAGCAAGATTTTATTTTCTGTTAATTCTTAAATAACTGAGGGCTTTTGCTCATATTTTCTAGCAAAGTATCACATCTTGTTTAGATATCAACACAAGGGTTAAAGGGTCTACAACTACCTTAAGGGTGGTTGTGGCCAGCAGGAGGTTGCTTTCTTCTCTCAGGCAACCAGCACCAGAACAAGAGGACACAGTCTCAAGCTGTGCCCGGGGAGGTTTAGGCTCGAGGTGAGGAGAAAGTTCTTCACTGAGAGAGTCATTCCCCACTGGAATGGGCTGCCCAGGGAGGTGGTGGAGTCACCGTCCCTGGAGGTGTTCAAGGCACGTTTGGACGTGGCACTTGGTGCCATGGTCTAGTCTTGAGGTCTGTGGTAGTGGGTTGGACTTGATGATCTTTGAGGTCTCTTCCAACCTTGCTATACTGTGATACTGTGATACTGTGAAATGCCTACATTTGCTAACAACTATGAAATCCAGCCATTTTAGTTCCTTTATGAAAGGAATCAGGTTTGGAAAAGAGAACAAAACAAAAGCAAACAACAAAGAAAAACATAAATAATCCTCCCTCAACCATGACAACACTAGGAAAAATACAGTCTGAAAAGTAAAAAGGGTAAGAGAACAGAGAAGCAAGTTGCTGCAACCCACAACAGTTTTCACCAATCTAAGCTCCCAGTGGCTTAGTAGAAACAAAATGGCAGAGGTAACAACTGAAAGCCATTTCCAATTATTGGTAATAATACAGGGGAACACACACTGCCAAATCACATATTTTCCAGTGTTATTCTAATAAGTAGACAATAAAAAGCAGTGAAATGTAGAGGTGGGACTGAATCCCATCTGCAAATATAAACCTCAGCTGTTAGCAGCATTCATATCCTCAATCTGGTTTCCTCCAAAATGATAGTAGGGAGCCCTACCATGGAAGAAAAGACCATCAAGGACTATTAAATACAGAGATACAATATAATCTCCAGCTCACAAAGGCCCTAAACTGCAGATTGCCAGAAGCTGCATCAGAGACACAGGTTTGATTTATTTCCACACTCTTCCCCTAAACATCTGCTGCTGGCAGCTGCTGAGGGTGAGTAGTGGGGCCGGGCAGACCTTCCCTCTGTCCCACTCTGTGCTCACATTCCAGACTGCTTTAACGTTCACATTTTCAATTGTTTCTGCCCTAGGTCCCCAAAATACTGTATGGAGGTGAGGAAGAGGATATTGAGAGTTTTACAAAATGACATGGAAGTGGGACAGTTGTTACGACCAAAAATCAACAGAAACAACAACAAAGCATGGCATAAACAGAGAATGACAAGAAAATGAAACACTGGATTTTCAGTAAAATCCATGGGAGGAGACCTGAACAAGATGTAATCCCTTCAAAGTGGATCAGAAATACCTGCCTGGAACACATCAAAGGCATCTCTGATATAGTTAGCACATAAATTACTACAATCCTGGGTTACTCACAAGACCAATAGAGCAAACTTGTTTCAATAAATCTTTTCCTGAGAATGCAAATGGAAACAGATTTATTGTGATCTTGCAGTTGCTGTGCTCTTACAAAAGCACATAGAGTTTTCACAAGGACAGGTTTTATGTGAATTTATGACATTTCAGCACACCCACCTTTTTTATCATAAAGAAGAGTTTAGTCTGTGCAGAGCAAATAGCTAGGAGAAGCAATCTGTGCATGAAAGCTTGTCATAGCAAGGACATGATAGACAGGTGTAACTCAGTTCTCAGATTGGCTCCCATGCTTCCATCAAGTGCTCTCAGTAGAGCTTGAGAAAAAGCCTTCAGTCTCTCGCCAGTCACTGCATAATGTCTTAAGGAGGATGAGGAAAAATAAAGGAATTCTTCACTTAAATTCTCATCCCTAAGCATCTCTTCACAAGCATGGAAAACACAATGCTTCAGAGCTGTAAGTGAGTAAGAGATTCTTCAAAGCTAGAGCTGCTGAGTGATGTCCATAAGGAAAAGAAATTTACAATTTTCTGTTAAATTGTTTCTTATTTCCCACTCAAATGCACATTTTCTGCTTCAGGCTGCAGATGCTGCTGTTAGCTGAAGACTATACACATGCACCAGGGATGAAACATTTTCCCCTTTCCAGTGATGTACAAACCAGGTTTCAATTAGAATGACACCTCCCACATGTACAAGGAGAAAAGCTCCTGAACAAGGTATTCTGCTTAGTAATATTTAATTTTCATGCAACTGCAAACACAAGAGACTTGAATTATTATTAGGATTTCCACAACTCAGGCCAGTAAGTACTCATAATTAACTGCCGCCCTGAGTAAATGCTCACAAGAGTTTCTGCTGCTGTAAGCAAAATAGAATCCACATGGTGTTACAGGAGAAAACAAAACAAACATATAGTAGTCTATACAATCATTTATTTTAGAAAATGCAATAAAAACAAGTCATTTGCCTTAGGGGAGAAGCAACCCACCAGCAAATTCCTAGGTGTTTCTAGGACAGGACCCAGTGTCAATAGAGTTAGCTTCTTGCACATCCAGTACTGGAAATTGTGTTTTCTGCACTCGCAGGCTGTGCGCTCAGAAGGAAAAAATAAAAGCAACCCTGAGGTTTGCAAGGTGTAGAAAACATTTTGCTTTTGAAAAATCCTTTCTGTCTGTTGAACACCAAAGCAACTTGATACGGCTCAGTGCTCCTCTNGGCCAGACTCAGTATAGTTTGAATCATAGTCCTACACAACTATCCTAACTTAACAATCACTCAAATTTTATTTTACTCAGTCACTAGGGAGGGTAGGAACAGAGGTAACAACACTTAGGAGTCACCCAGCATTGGGAAAGGCTAATAGCCAGCACAAATATTAAACAAATAAACAACCAAACAAATAAATAAATACATACATAGAATTTTAAAAGAGAGAGAGGAAAAAAAAAAAACAAACCACACATCAATATGTAAAACATAAGGAAATTCCTGTCTGATATAACTGAAATAGCACAGATAACAGTTACTGATTGGAAGGGAAGAGAAAAGCTACTACAGAAAGTGACTGATAATTGTGCCTGTGTTCAGTTCATCCTCACAAAGCAAGCAGCAAAAAGGCAATACCATTTAGGAAGGCAGATAAAGGAGCATCGTATCACTAAGTGCTCAGAGGGAAAAAAAATCTCTTCACACCAAATCCAGTCATTTGGTGCTGAACTTGTATTGATCAGAGCAGCTGTGAAATGCTTCAAGTGCAGGTGTAACACTGGCAGCTCACCCTTCTGAAAAAAATCCACACAAAAGTAGACCAGAGAAGAGCCTAGTTTTGCAGAGGCATTGCAGCCATATCCTACAGCAACAGGTGCAACAGAAAACACCCAGTAATGACAATCTTGTTGGGTAAAGCATTAACATTCTGTAATCTACTCACCTATAACAACAGAGTAACATGGCAACTGGAAGACCAGACTGGCACAGCCATATCAAAGCTCACAGAAACCTATTCAGGTACAGAAGTCAGGAATTCTTTCATGTAATTTTTTTCTACAATAATTTTGTTGTAACTATTTTTTTAAAAAATGTTGTTTTCAGCATGTCTTTTGACACAATTCTGCTCTCTAGACAAACCACAGCTTATTCACTTTGTGGTGTCCCAGTTGCATCTAGTTTTCCTCTTTTTTGGACTTCTACTTAATTTCTTCTACTTAAAACATATGAGAATGATCCATCTCTTGTATCTTAGGCTAACTCATTGCCAAAGCACATATTATAGAATCATAACAGTATATATACATAACAGTATATATAACAGTAAATGTTCCTTGTTTTAAATGTATCATCCCTGAA
>WBNM01034709.1:0-31375 GCA_013399055.1 Ramphastos sulfuratus | reverse complement strand
CCTCATCCACCCTGTCCTTGACCACCCTATNACCCTGTCCTTGACCACCCTATTGGAGGGGGCATCCACAACCTCCCTGGGCAACGTTTTCCAGAGTTGCAACACCCTCATACTAAAGAACATCTTCCTAAGATCCAATCTAAAGTTACTTTTCCTCAGCTTAAAGCCATTCCCCCTTGTCCTATTGTTAGACACCATTATGAAAAGTCCCTCTCCAGCCTTTCTGTAGGATCCCTTCAGGTATTGGAAGGCAGCTGTAAGGTTCCCCTGGCATCTTCTTTAGGCTGAACAACTCCAGTTCCTTCAGTCTATCCTCACAGCAGAAGTCTTCCAGCACTTGGATTATCTTTGTGGCCTTCCTCTAGACTCAGTCCAACAGCTCTGCATCCTTCTTAAGATGTGGATGTCAGAACTGGACACAATATTGCACGTCTTAGTCCAGATTTTCATCTCTGTGAAATAAGGCTGCCAGTAGTCAAAATTTTACGCTTGTACGGAAGCAGAAGTCACTGAATTTATGGACTTTGAATTTGACTTTAGATTCAAATTCAGACTTCACTTTGTGGAACAATACATTAACAATTACCAAGTAGTCAACGCTGCTTTAAAACTTTTTTATCTATAATAACACATCAGTACTAAATATGGAATTATTTTTATTTATAGTACATGCATTGTAGTATATTAAAATGCAATCATTTATTATTTTATACAATAGCACATAAAACCTACACATAATTACCTATAAAGCCAGTAGCTACTCAGAAGTTAAATTTGTGGTGCATTCTTTCAGAACTGTTAGAGAGAGAGAGAGAGTTCAATAAAAGTACCCCATTCAAATAAAGCATAGCCAAAGGCTGTATTTTCCTGGCAGACAATAAAATACCCAAAAGCACGTACAGACTGGTCATATGACAGCATGTGCTTTGTTACTTATATTGTTAAACATGTCTTTTCTTCTTCTCCCACAGCCACTGGTTTAGCCCTGGGGCTAGGAAGGAGCACAGCCAGGTAAGAACTGCTTTGATCAAGAACAGTTTACTTGAAATATATAAAGGAATTTAACTACCTCTGCTCCAGAGATAGTAGGCCAATGTTTTAAGAAATTATAAACAAAGCAAGTATGATTTTGTATTTTCTTAAACATTAACAGCCATGCCTTTTTAAAAGCCCCTTAATTAAAAATCTTTAATTAGCCACATAATTTCAGTTAAGTGCCTTTCAGTATTAACAGGTTAAATGAAAAGTCCAATCATTTTTTTAACATTGTTGTTAATCATAGTCTTTCCAAATGTTGCATTTCTCAAAATGCTGAAAAGCAAAAGATTTGACTCAAAAAATCAGGAGATACAGAACAGTGACAAGAGTGAAGAGGCTTTTACAGGAAGATCTTCAATTCCATTTTTCTGCATTTCATTGGTTAAATTGACCCAAGCAGTAAAAAATAAACTGTTAAATGTCCATCATGGCGCATGTATTGGTGAAAATATCTCACTGATTTTCTGCTTAACCCCTACAATTTAGTCCCAAGAATTTCCAAGACATGTAGTTGAGGCAATGTAAAGGCATGCTTAATATTTGATTAGCAGCATGGTACTTTATTTCTTTTCCTTCTCTTCAGAAATGGAGGAGTACCTTTCTTTATGAGTGGTAGTAAGCTCTAAACAGAACATATTGCCCAAGAGCTATAAAATGTGAAACTTACTTTGGTTTCATTTTGTAAATATATCCTTAACTTCAACTGTTCTGTGAAAGTAACTGAGTATGTCATCAATACATTGAAATTTAAAAGTAAAGTTCCATAGTACTTTTTTTTTTTTTAGTTAGTAAAAAGTAATGTAACACAGTTGATTTCTTAGATTTGTGCCAGTCGAGTAGTACACTTTTAAATTTAAATATATTTGAAACCATAAAAGGAAGATGTGGAGGGTTCATCTTAGGATCATCCCATCATGAATACTTGTAGCTCTAATAAGGCATAGTTCAGTCTATACTCTTTCCTGTGCTCTTTCCCATTCTTTTGAGCTCCAGAGCAAGCTGAATCTCTCAAAGTTATATTACTTGCTAAGACTTCCAGAGTGAGTGATATATAGCACAGTTTTAGCTATAAATTGTAAACTTTTAATCTGTTATACAGTAAGATGACTGGCACTTAGCATCTAGATGGACGACTTTGTGGCTTGCATTTAATTCTCATTATTTTAAAACTCATTTCCTAGCAGAAGGAACAAAAAGAAAACACAACAAAAACCCCACACATTTTAAATATGGGCACATTTTGTCTTAATTGCATATTTTAGTATCACAGTTGTCTCACATAGCAGAGTACTTAACTGAAGATGTACTATTTACTTCTTTAAAAGATTCTAAGCTTAAAACAGTATGGAAATTTCCATGCTGAGAAATACATTGAACTGTGTCGTACACTTGGCATAGTGTGTGTGAAATGTCTGCTTAGCTGGCATATAGAATGACAAATGGATTCATTTTTCTTGGTTAATAGTAGATTTGAATTAAATTTTATGTTTTTCCTAAGAAGAGATGAGTTTTCAGAGTTTACCTGAAGTTCTCACTGTATTTGTAACTTACAGACTATTAATCACAGAATGGTAGGGGTTGGAAGGGACCTCCGGAGGTTGTCAAATCCAACCCCAGTTTGGTATCACAGAACTTCAGAGGTTGGAAGGGACCAGAGATCATCAAGTCCAACCTTCCTGCCAAGGCAGGATCCCCTAGGGTAGTTCTCTCAGGAATGCATCTAGGCAAGTTTTGAAAGTCTCCAGAGGAGGAGACTCCACAACCTCTCTGAGCAGCCTGTTGCAGTGCTCTGTCACCCTCAGTGTGAAGAAGTTTCCCCTCACGTTGAAGTGAAACCTTCTATGTTCCAATTCATAGCCATTGCTCCTTGTCCTATTGCTGCTACCAGCAGAAAAGAGATTGGCCGCATCCACCCTGTCCCTTCATTCAAATTATTGATGAATATATTGAACCCAGTACCACCCTCTGGGGGACACCACTAGCCACAGGTCTCCAACTAGACTCTGCCCCACAGACCACAACTCTCTAAGCCCTGACCTTCAGTCAGTTCCCAATCCATATCACCACCCAATTGGCACTTCTTAATCTTGGTTGTGAGGATGCCATGGGAGACAGTGTCAAAAGCCCTGCTGAAGGCAAAGTAGATTAATGAATTGGGGAGTAAAGGTCATGTCATTAAATAGCACAGGTGCTACTGTTGATAATGGGTTATTTTTTTGAACAAGTAAAAGAAATGAGAATGGCAGTGCAGTGTAACTGTGACAATTTTGACAGCCTATAAAGTTCTCACTAAATTTGTGAAGATCTATAATTATTGGTTGCATAGGTTTAGCACTTTTAATAAATTTCTGGAGTTGAAGTCATTACAATAGTACACAAGGAATTAACTAGCCAGATGTAATGTTTGGCAACTGGTCTGTGTTTGTACATGCTGTAGCTACAATTTACTTGTCAGCCAGAGAATGATTGCAGTGCACCCTCAGCAGGTTTGCGGATGGCACCAAGCTGTGTGGTCTGGTTGATGGCAGATTGACCATGAGCCAGCAATGTGCTCTTGTGGCCAGGGGGGACAGTGCCATTCTGGGGCATACTAGAAAGGCTGTTGTTAGTAGGTTGACAGAAGTTCTCCTGCCCCTCTACTCTGCCCTGGTGAGGCTGCATCTGGAGTACTGTGTCCAGTTCTGGGCTCCCCAGTTCTAGAGAGACACAGAACTGCTTGAGAGAGTCCAGCATAGACCCACAAAGATGATGAAGGGAATAGAACAGCTCTCCTACGAGGAGATCCTGAGGGAGCTGGGGCTCTTTAGCTTGGAGAAGAGGAGACTGAGAGGTGACCTCTTCAATGTTTATAAATATGTAAAGGTGAGTGCCAGGAGGCTGGAGCCAGGCTCTGCTGGGTGATGCCTGATGACAGGACGAGGGGCAACATTACTCCTACTTCCCCACTATTATGGGAAGCTTTAATACTGTTTTTTTGTTGTTGCTTCTGCAATTTTCAAATTACAAAAGCTCCTGGGGCTTAGAACAGTTCATAACTGTTTCATAACTTCTTAGCTTCAGGTGCCAACTTGAATACTTTTTCATAATGTAAGTCTTCTCCAACACTCTTTGTTATACAATTTTGAAAATTTTATTTGGAATTTTGAAAATTGTAGACCTTTACAGGTAGGATAATAAAGAAATGGTGAATTTCATGGCTTTGATGATCTTTGAGGTCTCTTCCAACCTTGCTGATACTGTGTGATACTGTTTGGGCAATGCCTTTTTTACGTTTTCAGTTATTTAAGAATTTTTAATTGGTGGGTATATCTCAAAATATGAGCTAGTACTGTAAAATCCTGTTGGATGTCTGTCACTGAAAACTATTGAAAGATTACTCAAGACAGGAAAGAAGAGCATTGTCAGGATAACATTTCTAGAAAGCAAATAAAGGCATTGTTTGTGAGACAATTTTGAGCATTTGGAAATTTTTTTTTTCAATAGCTTCAACTCTTGCGTGACAACCGATCAGAGAGAGGACACAAGAAGAGCAGCTCTGTAAAAACAGCTAGCAGGTAAGTTAATGCTTCAGCTCTTATTAATACTATTTGTGAATTTATTGATTTCTTAACTCAAATTTTTATATAAGAAATGATACCGTCCTTTTGGGATATTTTCAGAGCTCTTCTGGGTTCTTTCATAATATACTTTAAAGAATTTGTTTTATATGGCATAATCTAGAGCATGAGTATTACATTTTATTGGTGGCTGTATCCAGCAACATTTATTAAACTTAATCTCTTTAGTAAACATCAGAATTAAATGGATGCCAAAGTAAGATTTGTGCTTCTGGCATTTAAGTTAAGTGCGGGAAAATGTATAAAATCAGCATTATGCATACATGCTTATGAAATCAAGAACATAACTCAAATGCTGCAACACTTAAATTGTTCCTATATCATATTTTGACAATAAAAATTTCATTGCAAAGGCTTATTAAAAAAAAAAATCTAGTTCTACCCTCCAACTTCTTTCTGCCCTCTCAAAAAGCAAAAGATTCAAGACTCGACTGATGAGCACTGGTCTAAGTGTCTGTTCCTGGAGGGGTTTTTATGCACATGTTACCTGGTGAATCTATTCTGCCAAATAATTGTTTTAATTCTAGTAAGTTTCATGTGCTATGCACAATATCTTACACAGTTTTTACGTTATTCTGTCCAGATGTCAGAAGGGAGATTTAGACTGGATGTTAGGAGGAAGATCTTTCCAGTGAGGGTGGTAAGACACTGGCACAGGTTGCCCAGGGAGGTTGTGGCTGCTCCCTCCCTGGAGGGGTTCAAGGCCAGGTTGGATGAGGCCTTGAGTGACCTGTACTGGTGGGAGGTGTCCCTGCCTATGGCAGGGGGTTGGAACTGGATGATCCTTGAGGTCCCTTCCCACCTTCCCATTCTATGATTCTATCCTGAAATAAGTTTTGAATGTTGTCACTTTAATGAATACCTGAAAAGGAAGATCAATAGACGTTGATCCTTTATCTTTAGAAATTGTGGCTATCTTTGTCTCATAAATATTGACATTTAAAAATTTCTATATACTTTTTTCTGGCATATGGTTGTTAAATCATATTTTTGGTCCAAAAGTCAGAATTACTTCACTTTAGATACGAATTTTTACCATAAATGCACTTTAACTATCAGGGTGCTTACATGAAACTAAGAGTGTAAAGTGTGCAGTAAAAAAAAACATATTTAAAGTCATTCTAGAACCTTTTTATGATGCTGTAGAAATGTAGAAAAGGTGTCTGAGAAATTCAGAATCATAACTTACGTTTGTTATTGTGTTATTGTGAACCTCTTGTAAAGTGATTTCTACCTACACAAGGAGTTAGAACAAAGATTTTTTTTTTAATGATGTTAAATACCTGAAGTGATCCTCAACCTCTCTTCATGACCAATCAGCAGTACATTAGTAGTAGACTGCTATCCCAATAAACATGTAACAGGGTTGTGTAGAAACAACAGGTGGCAAATCCAAAACTGGAGACTGACATTTTCCATAAAATATCTGTATTGTTCAAGTAAGACTTAAAGCATTATGGTGTCCATAAAGCCTCAATATGTTATCATCCTTAAAACAACAGCAAAGTCTTGCTAGCATCATTGTTGTTTTCAAAGACTGGAGTCAAGTTATTTCAAAATAGCTGTTTGTGCTTTTTGTGCTATTTGTGCTTTTTTCAGAAAAAACAAAGTTTTCTCTGCCTACCACAGGATCTTTACTGTATGTTCTTCTAAGTGACTCAAACATAAATTCTCAAACTTCTATGAAAACTGTATTTTATCAGGCCATCTGCTGTCTTTGAATATCAAATCCAATACATTTACAAGACACATATTGAACACTTTTTAGCATTCTCGTTACAGTTTAGCTGCTGAAGGTAAGAATTTAATTTGCATGATGTGCAAACTTTTTTTAGTCTTTGGCCAAAAACATATCTTCTACTTTCTTCCTATAGGTTAAGTGTTCTGTAATCTAATATTTTGCTTTTTCTCATAAACTGTTACAAAATAGACTTCCCACTATGTATGAGAACAACACATGACAAATACACATCCCATTCCCTTATACATTCATAGTATCTGTTCTCATTCAATTCAAGATAATTTCTCTGGTATTTTGTTCCTTACAAATGCAATTCATTGTGTGTTGTGACATGTCACATTTATCTGGATAATACTGAATGCTAATTTCATTTTGACTTAATTTTTAATTATCACTTATACCAAAAAAGTTCAATCTTAGCCTCACCAGACAATACAGAGAAGGAAGATGTTTCTGCTTAACAAAGTACCTATAGAAACTGCTATTTCAGTAGCAAATATTGTTTGTAGTGAAAGGAGAACATCACCTCAGTTGCAAACATGCATCTTCATTATATGAAAACTTAAGATGGAAATCTGTCATCCAGATTTTTACATGAGCCCAAATACTTCAAAAATCCATTAAACTACAGTGATGCAAAGGTTAAGTTACAGAATTAAGAAACACTGTAGTAAATCTTTCACTATTTCAGTGTACTACATGCTTATGCAGCTAAATCTTCTGTTGAATGCATGTCTTTACTCACATCTGAAAGTCTGAAGCTTTCTAAAATTGACTCTAACACATTCAAAAACTAATTTACGCTATTACAGTTGACACATCAATGTAATTCAGATGAGTAACCCCCTTAAAAAGAGGCATACAAAAAATAATGGCTGTGACCATGGCTGTACAGTTCTTACTGTTTGTGCCTAAATGCAGTGATGCAACAGCAGCAGTGAGTAAGTGTTGGGTATTCTACACAATTATTGTACTTACCCTGAATACAGTTTAATCTGCTTTTACTGCAAGACTGAATTTCTCTGGATGTTTCTTTGTATAGTTGTCTCATGACTCTATTAATTTTTGTGGGACTCCTGTTTTGTTTTGTTTTGTTTTGGAGTTTTTTTGTTTGTTTTGGGGTTTTTTTTGCTGTTCCACAAATCCTTTTTTCTGGTTTTCATATGTATATTAGGTACCTATATACACACACTTCTCTGTGCTTGCCTTTTGGATGGCTGAACACCATTCTTGTCTCAGCATGTAGATAATATGTAAATACACTAGATCAGTGACTTGTGGAATAGTTTACTCTGTAAATACATCAGAAAGGTGTGGAGCTGTAACTACAGAAATGGTCTGCAGCTGTTTCTGTGTGGTGAAATAATACTGATACTGGGTGAGCTTTACTGTGCTGGGTTGCTTGTGTTAGGTATCTTCTGTTCAAATTAATAATAATGAACCAATCTTTCATAAAATAACACAGAATTTTACTAGTGGCAAGATAATTAGAATGTTGAGAACTATTGATGTGGCTGCTGATGAACCACATGTTAAGGAGAGGAGCAGTCTTGCACCACAAAAACTTGGATAGATTATATTATGCTGATACAGTTTAACACACATGATCCTATGTATTTCAGATGTTTAAATATATATATTTATGTTACCTTTACAGATAAGCTTTTATCTACAATATGTAGAGGGAAGATTTAGACTGAATGTTAGGAGGAAGTTCTTTCCAGTGAGGGTGGTGAGACACTGGCACAGGTTACCCAGGGAGGTTGTGGATGCTCCCTTCCTGGAGGTGTTCAAGGCCAGGTTGGACGAGGCCTTAAGTGACCTGTACTAGTGGGAGGTGGAACTAGATGATCCTTGAGGTCCTTTCCAACTTACTATTCTATGATTCTATGTCATTTTGCCATTACATATTTAAATTATATACATATATATATATGTATATGTATATATTATATTAGTATATATAATAATATAATATACTAATATAAGCTGCATTTATTTAACCTGTGTAGCCTTTAAAAAGTTACCTGTTTTCATTATCTCCCTGCATTAGGAAAGGATTAGTCCCCTCCCCAATTCAGTCACGCTGCTTAAAGTTGTTCATTCATCCAGCACCCTAATGGCTCTTTTGCCAGTGAAGGGTTTTTTTGTCTGATTTTTTTATATGCTTTGGGTAAAACCAGCCTGGTTAGCTCAACTCACCTATTTAAATTAAATTGCTTGGGTTTGTACAGACTGTATTAGAGCGTGCTCAAGTGGTTTCTCCCTCAACAGAGCTGTGGAGATGATAATCTGCAGCAGATGTGTGATAACAAATAGCTTGGGATAGTAATGTCTTCATCTGGTGCAGTTGTTAGCAGACCAAATGTCTGTCTGTAGCCTGAGGCTGTGGGCAAACAATTGAACATGATTGAGTTATGGTGAGTTAACAAGTTGCTGCTAGGCAGCTGAGCAGCCATAGCTGATTGTGGGCTCATAGTTTGCCTGTGCCCATCATGAGGTAAAACACATTTTCTTAAGTCACTTCTGCAAAATTGTATTAAAATGAATTCTACCTAAAGAAGATCCCCCAGAGCTAAGAGAATCATTTGGTCAGCAATGGAGGCAGCATTGAACAGTATTTTTCTGAGCTGCTACAGCATGGTTTTGAATTTATCATTTTATTGCCAAATATAGGGGGAACCTTCACCACACAACTGTCTGGATGTCTCTAGATATTTAATACGTTTATCCTCACAATACCTTTATGAAGTTAGGAATTAATTTTATCCTTATTTGACAGAGTAACCAGAATACCTAAGCAACTTAATATTTTGCCTCTAGTCATACAGATGATGCCATAACTAGTTAAATTATACTGTAATCTAGAAATAACAGAATTGTAGATTGGGAAAACAGCAGATTATTGAGTAAGTTAAACTTGTGTAACTATTTCCTTTACTACACTTAATGGTCTTGTGTCATATTTTACAGTATGTTTCTGTTAAGAATCATTAATGGGTTTATCCACATTTTTTTTCTTACTGTACTGTAAGTAGAATTTATGACACGTGCTTGAATTGAAAAACTGCAAAGAAAGTAGTGCCTAAAGTTTTGATGCTTACCAATTTTTTGTCTTTTTGCCATATCTTGATAATTTTACTGTGTTGGCTTTCCACAGTCAAGTGCCTCTTTAAAGATCTTTAATAAGGAAAAAAGGAGATCTTTAAATTGGAGAATGGCGGGGAAGCTATTTGTAATTCTTATACAGTTTGGTACTGACTTGGAAGAAAATTAACTCATAAAAGTGATTTGAAAGTGGAGCAGGTTAGGTTTCAACTGTCTAACCAATGCTGTGTTAGCAATCTGGTCAGTGTATCAGCAGCTCAGTATGAACCAGTTATCCACTCCTCATAGACCATACTTTGAGGAAGAGGGGAGATTTAAACTGAGTGTCAGGAGGAAGTTCTTTCCAGTGCGGGTGGTGAGGCCCTGGAACAGATTGCCCAGGGAAGTTGTGGCTGCTCCCTCCCTGGATGTGTTCAAGGCCAGGTTGGACGAGGCCTTGAGTGACCTGTTCTAGTGGGAGGTGTCCCTGCCTATGGCAGGGGGTTGGAACTAGATGATCCTTGAGGTCCCTTCCAACCTTACCATTCTATGATTCTATGTAGTAGATTTTTTAATTTTTTATTTAAATCATCAGGAGCCATCTACTCAACCATTACTATACTGTGAGAGAAGGCCTGTGTACCAGTAGTCCAACCATCACCTGTTACTACTTTATTTTATCTGAAAAGAGGTATTCAAAGTCTTCACCTGCCATGGTGAGCAGCACAGACTGAAGTAGGGGTATTTACACATCTGGAGGAGATAGTCAGGAAAGCAAACTTTGGAAGTAGTACAAGAAGGGTTATGTGAAGAAAATACATTAGAAGTTACTAAACAGCATCAAGTGCAAATAAAGTGTCAATAAAACCCTAGTGTTATTCATAACTTCACCATGTTTTCTGCAACTGACTCTGGTCTTCCCATAGTTTGTTTTTTTTTTTTAAGTCTAGTTTGAACTTGTGCCTTGTTATGGTGCTAGAGGATGACTTTCAAGTACATTCACTTTTTGTAACTAACAATATTCTCTATGAATTAGTATTTAAAGAAAGTTCCTCAGAGAAGATGACACTAAACTTGATGACAGTGTTTTAAAAGTGTACTATTGCTTTGGTTAGAAATACTGCTTTTTGTCTTTCACACTTTGGAAGGGAAGGCTCCTGCAGCACTTGTTCATTTTCATCTGATAATAAGGATCATAGTACTTTTTTACACAGATGTGACAACTACAATTACAGCTGCTCTTTATTTGATCTTCTAAAGAGACAAAGATGTGCAAGGATTCTGCCTGCTTCATCTTTCCCACCATGTCATCTGTTGTTTGGGAAAGAGTCCTAATTTGCAGCAGATACAAAACTATTTGTCGAGTTGCAGATTTGCCAAAAATAAATGAAACCATTAATTACTACATTTTTTGAGCAGCTGTTAATGGATTGGGGTAAGAAAACTGTACATTAGACTCCTGGTTAATTACAAGAACTGTAATTGTTTAATGTGGTTTTTTTTTGTGGAATGAAATTACAATAACAGAGGAGGTAAATCCAGCCAATTTTTTTTTTAATTATACATCAAATGTGCACATAGTTTAAACTGCAGTAAAGCTAAGGAATGCATAGGTGTTTTACTAGCTAATTCACTTCTCCCATCACATGAACATGTATTCTCAACAAAAGTACTTCAAAAGAAATATTTTCATTCACCTTTTCATTCAAATGCAAAATTATTAAAGGTAGTAAATGAGTACCTTGTAAACCCAGAGCTAACAGTGCAGGAGATATAGATATAACATCAGAAATCCAAATGTGTTTACATCATTAGAAATTAACAACTAAGCAGTTTTATCTCCTCTTTGGAGTGCCATGAAGCAGGAGCTGTACTGTTATGATTGGTGCTTAATAATATTTGCAGTTCCAGATTAAATTGTGTGAATGTTTGAGGACACATTGCTTTCCTCCCTTTCTGTCACCCTCGGGGACAATGTTATTCCATCAGTTTGGTATTTTTCTTCTCTGGGCAGAAGGGGGAAAAAAAAGAAAAAAAGATGGATCCATTTTGGAAGAGAGAAATTTCTGATTGAGATTTCCTTATCATAGCCTTATTTTTAAGGTCCAGAAAATATTTTCATTTGGGAGAAGTGGATGAGGACAATAGTTCAATATTTCCAAATGTAGGCAACATGTGATGGAAATCTTGAAGCCCCAGTATTGCTTCATGAAGAGATGTAAAGTATCCATTTATTAAATGAACACTAGTTACTAAGTGTCTTAGAAGTATCATATTTTAACTCAAATGAGAATACTTGCATAATTAGCAGAAATTTTGAAGAAAATTCATTTTTTCATACGATCTGAGCAGTTTCATTGTATCTCTAATGCAAAACTAATTTAGTACAAAACCACAAGTCAAATTTTATTGTTGCAGCACTGAAATCTAATACACTTTATAATATTGTACATAAATAAACTGATAAATGGCACTGAGATTTTGTCACATAGAATTGAATTTCAGACACACTTGAGCATATTAACTAACAAAGTCAGTTAATCTGATTTTAATATATGTGTGTGTGTATATATCTAAAATTAAAAAATCAGATGCTCTCTAGTAATTGTGTACTTCTGGATCCTACTGGTGTACCATCTAGATTGATAGCACCTTTCTCACACTCAGATGCATGAGATTTACTTTTTTTCCTCACATTTGCGCTCCACAGCTCAAGCTTGTCTCAGCTTTCCTGTTAAAATGCTAATGGCATAAGGATAAAGTTAATTTGGGCTTCAAAGGTGTGATGACCCTTCCTGCTGTTAAAGTTCTGAGCAGGAACTATGTGCAGTTACCTGTTCTGTAGTTCTGCTGAGCATTTAACCTTTTGTTAAGCAGCACTGCTGTCAAAAGAGACTGTTTTGCAGTCTGGTTTTCCACCACTCATTTGTCCAACCATCTTCCCTGTCACAACAAATCTGTAACTTTTCTGCCTGGATCACCATAGAAGCACATGGAAGCTGCATACCATAAACATAAGGATGAATAGCCACGCTTTGAAGGGAGGATGGGTTTGCCTCTGATGTGGGTTAGGGAGTTCCCCGCCCCCCCCACACTTTGTAAAATGACCCAGGCTAAAACTCAGTTGGCTGGAAGTTTAGATGAAGCTATATTTACAGCTCAGCACAATATACAAGCAGATATACATACACTATATACAGGAATATTTACAGAAATACACAAGGTAAAGGTAATACAGAAACACCCAGAAATCAGAGACCCCAGGAGGGGCTCCCAACCACCCTTCCACCTTCTCCCCACCCCTATACCTTACCCCAAGGTTTTGAGGATCAACCAGAGGAGGAGTTAGAAGAAAAGTGATTAGTGAAATTAATTTGTCGGAGAGAAGAAGCCAGAAGTTGCAGGATAGCCCCAGACACTGTCCCAGAGAGTGCCCCAAGCCCGACTGTCTTATCTTTTGTTTTGGGTTCCTTCTTAAACATCACAGCAAACCTATGAGTGAAGTAGACATCACCATTGTTTTCCTTTCACAACCTATAATATAATTTTCTCTATTAAAATATTCCAATTAGCCTTAAACCAGCACAGCCTCTTTCTGTTCTTATTGCAATTAAACTCTTTCTATAGTTTTTACATCAAGTTCCTCCTAACCTTGAAGGGGTCTCTGAACCTCAAATACATAAAGCAACATCTACTGGTGCACGTTCACTAAAATTCTGAGACAATAGACACAGAGACTTCTATTCAGACAGTGATTTTGTGTAAGGAGAGATTTTAGATCAAATAGTTCGTTTCAAATCACATAAAATTTTCATGTTCATTTTCATTGTTGATATTTTGAAAGATTTTAAAAATACAATTCAACCTATTTAGAAGCCAACACTGAGTACCTGTCCAAGCTAAAAGGAAACAAATGACTACTCAGGCTGCTGATTTGGGGATTTCGGATTTAGTTTTGCTATTGGTTGCTTTTTATGCATATTCTTAAAACTGCTTATGTTGCTAATTAAAAATTATGTTTAAAAAGTTACGGAGCTAGAAAGAAAAAAAAAATAATTACTTTAACTTTCTCTTACTTGTTCTCTTTTGTTACTATAAAGTAAAATTTTTTATTCACTCCTACATACACACACCCCTACCCCTCTGTTGTACTCAATGGAATTGCATGACAGTTACTGAGGGAAATGGATGCACAATGTGAGAGAGCATAATTTGCTTAAAATTCAGTCTCAGCTTTAGTGATTTCTTTTTTTTTTCTCTCAGCCCAAGTTGCGTCAATTACGTCTTTGTTTATTAGATTATTGGCTGAAGTAGAACTGTAGTATCTCGGCTGTATGATAAGATTTCTGAAGAGCTGTTTCTCAAGCACACAGTGAAAGGGAGTCCAACTGCAGAGCTATTACTTTCTTGGAATTGATGGAAGGCAGTAGGTTGAGGACTGACCACAATGGTAGTAGTACAACAGAAATTTCCAGATCACTGGTCCAGATCTGGGTCTGAATGACTGTTGTGGTAGACCTAAACAGGCCAAAATAGGCTTATACATGTCCTGGTTTGCCCAGACATGTTTTTCTGCTCTCCCTCCTTCTGTTTTGGGGGGAAGCAACCACAGGAAAGAGGAGAAAGGACCTGGAGCCACTGAGTCTGAGGACTCTGGCTTGCCCAGACTTGTTTGCTCCTGTGGTAGACAAGGTACACAGGCTCAGCTTGTGTATGCCTTGTGCAAGGCGGTGCTCTTCCCTAAAAAAGGTAAAGCAAGCCTGTGGCTTCACATAATATGGTCAAGCTTGGCTAACTGCCATTTCAATTGGCTACTTCGTATTCAAAGGCCCATTGGTCTCGGGCTGTATTGATAAAAGGAGATAGGCAGGTGACACAACCTGCTCTACCCTTGTATCTGTGCTTGCTGCTGCTGCTACCTACCTTATTATATCCTGAACTGCCTGGAAACTACCTGCTTCGAGTTTACCAGGAACAGGCTCTAAATGTATCCACGCGATCAACCTGCACAGCCATTGTGACACCATGCTGAGACTGCACATGGCATTGCATCCTGCCTGCACCTGAAAGTCTTCTGCCAAGATGGGAAGCCCTGGAGACACACAGATCATCCAGAGGAGATCAGGACCAGGTCAGAGATTGTCTGCCTCCTTTCCCCAGCAGCCTGGGAAGAATCAGAAGTCTCAGTGGCTGACAAGACAGTAACAGAATTCCCTGAAAGCATTTGGGTATTGTCTGAACCTGTAGCTAGCCCCACGAGTTAGGAGATGTTTTGTGAGTAAGTACTTAAAGCCTTTTGTAATTCACCATTGCCTTCTACAATGAGCGGAAAGGAGCTCCTTGAGTCCTCAAGGTCTTGTAATGACAGGACGAGGGACAATGGGTTTAAACTGGCAGAGAGGAGATTTAGATTAGATGTTAGGAGGAAGTTCTTTGCAGTGAGGGTGGTGAGACACTGGAACAGGTTGCCCAGGGAGGTTGTGGCTGCTCCCTCCCTGGAGGTGTTCAAGGCCAGGTTGAAGAAGGCCTTGAGTAACCTGTTCTAGTGGGAGGTGTCCCTGCCTATGGCAGGGGCTGGAACGAGATGATCCTTGAGGTCCCTTCCAACCTTACTATTCTATGATTCTGTGATTCTATGAGTCCACCTAGTGGGCAAGTGGTTGTGCTGGTTTGAGGCTAATTGGAATATTTTAATAGAGAAAATTATAGGCTATGAAAAGGAAAACAATGGTGATGTCTACTTCACTCATAGGCTTGCCGAGATGTTTAAGAATAAGCACTCAAAACACAGATAAGTCAGTGTCTCTGGAGCACAGCATCTTGGTCTAGCAGCTTCTGGCTTCCTCCTCTCTGCCAAGTAACCTCACTAACCACTTTTCTTCTAACCCCCCTGACCGATCCTCCAAACTCACCTCGCGCATAAGGCAAACCTTGGGGTAAGGTATAGGGGTGGGGAGAAGGTGGAAGGGTGGTTAGGAGCCCCTCCTGGGGTCTCTGATTTCTGGGAGGGGGATTGTGCTTCTGTATTACCTTTAACTTGTATATTTCTGTAAATATTCCTGTATGTTGTGTATATTGTGCTGAGCTGTAAGTAGAGCTTCAGTCCTTAACTTCCAGACGGCTGAGTTCTAGTCTGGGTCATTTTACATAGTGCGGGGGGCAGGGAACTCCCAAACCATCAGTGGTCTATTGACTGCAAGTGGTACATTGACTGCAAGCAGTATATTGACCGCAAGTGGTGCATTGACCACAGGAACCTTCTCTTCCAGTTCAGTTAATGTTCTATTATTACTAGTTTTTTCTACATCCTATGTTATTACCTGTATGGAGTTTCCATGACCATGCGAAGAACCAGTTATTATTAAAATTAGTGGTCCATGTGGCGAGAGTTCCCAATGTTGAATATTAATAAACAATATTAATCTTTGAAAATACCATCTTGCATTAATTCATTACCCCTTCATAACAATGATTAAAAATAAATACATTATGCTGGCTGTTCACCTACATTACATGAATAATTGGTCTCTTATAGTGGACCAAATTTATTCCAGTTGGTGATGTTTGCTCACCGTCCCAGTACAGAGGTAAAGAAAAAAAATTGGCATTCATTGACTGAGTGTTGGATGCTTCCAACCTAATAAGGCATATTCCTTCTTCCTTTTTTGAGCATCCTTCAACTGGGTATTGAATGCTTCCAACCTGATACAGCATTTTCCTTCCTACATTTTTGAACTACTACATTAGAATCATAGAATGGTAAGGTTGGAAGGGACCTCAAAGATCATCTAATTCCAATCCCCTGCCATAGGCAGGGACACCTCCCACTAGCACAGGTCACTCAAGGCCTCGTCCAACCTGGCCTTGAACATCTCCAGGGTGGGAGCAGCCACAACCTCCCTGGGCAACCTGTGCCAGTGTCTCACCACCCTAACTGCAAAGAGCTTCCTCCTAACATCCAGTCTAAATCTCCCCTCTGCCAGTTTAAACCCATTGCCCCTTGTCCTGTCATTGCAAGACCTTGAAATAGTCCCTCCCCAGCCTTCCTGTAGGCCCCCTTCAGATACTGGAAGGCTACTCTAAGGTCTCCTGGAAGCCTTCTCTTCTCCAGGCTGCAGAGCCCCAACTCTCTCAGTCTGTCTTTATAGCAGAGCTGCTGCAGCCCTCTGAGCATCTTGGTGGCCTCCTCTGGACCCGCTCCAGCACTTCCATGTCCTTCCTGTGCTGGGGGCTCCTGAACTGTACACAGTACTCCAGATGGGGTGATTAGATACTTTGATTTTTACTGTTGCTTTTTGTTCCATACCTGGTTTAAAAGTAAAAGATTTTGAGTATGATGCTAATGTTTCCAGTAATTTAACTGTGTAAGTGTGATCCAGAACTTTAAGAGGTGTTTTTTAAAGTCTTTTCAATAAAATATACTGAGTTATTTAGTGAATGTTATATTTAGTGAACAAATACATATACAGAAATATCTGAAAGAAATAGTATAACTGAACCTGGGAACTACAGGCCTGTCAGCCTGACCTCAGTGCCAGGGAAAGTGATGGAGCAGATTATCTTAGGGGCAATAACTGCGCACCTGAGAGATGGCCAAGGGCTCAGGCCCAGCCAACATGGATTTAGGAAGGGCAGATCCTGCCTCTCCAACCTGATCTCCTTCTATGATCAGGTGACCCGCCTGGTGGATGTGGGGAGGCCTGTGGATGTGGTCTACCTGGACTTCAGCAAGGCCTTTGACACTGTCCCCCNCCTATGAGGAGAGGCTGAGGGAGCTGGGATTGTTTAGCCTGCTGAAGAGGAGGCTCAGGAGAGACCTTATTGCTGTCTACAACTACCTGAAGGGTGGTTGTGGCCAGCAGGAGGTTGCTTTCTTCTCTCAGGCAACCAGCACCAGAACAAGAGGACACAGTCTCAAGCTGTGCCAGGGGAGGTTTAGGCTCGAGGTGAGGAGAAAGTTCTTCACTGAGAGAGTCATTCCCCACTGGAATGGGCTGCCCAGGGAGGTGGTGGAGTCACCGTCCCTGGAGGTGTTCAAGGCGGGTTTGGACGTGGCACTTGGTGCCATGGTCTAGTCTTGAGGTCTGTGGTAGTGGGTTGGACTTGATGATCTTTGAGGTCTCTTCCAACCTTGCTATACTGTGATACTGTGATACTGTGAGTAAGCTATCAAATCCTTCTGTTGAAGTATCTCTTCTCAAGTACTAAAGATATTTGCAAAGTCAATTCAGAGCTTCATCATGGCCCATATGTTCTGGTTGTCAACAATGTTGTTAGAAGATGAAGAAAAAAAACCACTAAGAATATTTTCTTGCTTTAGAATTTGTGAATTAACATTGTCCTGTAGCAGGTTGGCATTCTCTTACTGCAACCTATTGTCTAACTGTATTACACCATTGCACAAACATAAGCATTATTTTTAGCAAGTTTTGCTTGATAGAAAAAAAAAGTGGAACTTGCTGTCAAAAATATCTAGAAATGGTTTGCATTAATATAAAAATTATATTCTGAATTACTATAAAAATGTTAATTTCCTGTCTGAAAAATGTGAAATTAAGTCATTTGCTGAAGAAAATTCTTTAAGTTCTAGCTATTTAATTTTCAACAAAAGTGGATTTTTTTTTTGTTTTGTTTTGTTTTTATTCCCTAACTGTTCCTTGGTGACTTGTTTGTACACCAAGATAATGGTTTGGATTTGCCTTTGTGTAATTCATATACTTTTGATCAATTCCAACTCATGCCCAATTATACTACACTAAATTAACATAATTCAACAGATGTTGATATTTAAATGTTTTCTGGCATTCACATCTTGGACAGCTGTCTTAGAGCTTGGGGAAAAGGCAAACATTTAGAGTTAAATGCTGAACATATGCTTAAATTACTAATTAGAAACAAGAAAAAACAATACATTATCCTTTCTGAGGGCAGTAGGGCCTCTACTACAGAATCCTCTTTTTTTTTTTGAGACTCAATTCACAGTAAAGTGACTTGAGATTGAGTGTCAAAACATATGTATGATGTGTTTATTTTGTATTGTATTTGTTAAAATTATGCCAATGTGGAATTGAACATATGAATGTGTAGAGTTCAGGTGAATTTTGGATAACTACTGTGTCTGAATGACACAAAAAGCGCTGGAAAAGATAACAGGAAGGAAACATATTAGGATGTAATATTATGTGATGAGGTAATCTGATGGAGCTGGGGCAAGATTTTATTCTCATTATAGGATTGCATTAGGACTTTCAATAATACAGGTATGTCACCTTTATGTTTAAAGTTATATTGCAGCCAGATTGGCATAGTATGAAAGGAGCTTGATAGAGTTGCATGGATTTATCACATCTGTTTGAGATTTACTTATATGAAAATAAAGTGCGTTACTGATAGGGTTATTGTAATGCAGGTGAAGGAATCTATTTTAGAGATGATGTCATTCTCTAGACAAGCCTTGAGAAAGGCCTTACTGTTTGTTTAGAATGTGGAGCAATCAAGTATGGAACTGATCTCACCTGAATGGTGTTTGAGAATAGTGGTACCAAGAAGAAATTTATATAATAATTTTTGTAATCATCAAAAGTTAATGTCTACAAGTTGCATATGCATTGCATTTCATTATTATATTGCAAATTCTTTAGCACTGAGTGAAAGTTTCTGTACAAACAATGTATTTTGTAGGCAAGACTTAATTTACAGCAGTAGTGGTCTACCTGTCCTAGCCAAGTGAGATCTCCTTTTAATACTGCCAGCACTCTAGTATTACATGAAGTCAGGGCAGTTCTTAGTCCAAACTGCAGAAAATTAGCATGAGGAAACATCTATGAATTTCTGAATTATTTCACACATTGAAAGCAAAATCAAGCAAACCAGAGAAAGAAATGCTGAAGTGTCTGATTTCCAGAAATTTCTCTCCTGATACTGCATATCACCAGTGCTGAATTCATGAGTTCCATAAAAGCCATGAAATTCTTCAAATTCACTGAGAGGGTTTGATGGACCTTACATAGAGCCTGAGCATTTCATCTCAATTCCTCATTAGCAAAAGTATATTTTTTTCTGGGAAAAATGACTCAGATGGGGAACTGTTCACCAAGAATGCAGCTGTCACAGCAGGAGCACTGTGGAGTGCTGTGAGTGTTCTAGCATTTAATATACTGATTTTCAAGATTGCCCTATACCAGAATGCTAAGACACAGAATTCAAATCTTCATTGTTAAAGCTACTATTTGATCACTGTTCTTTGTAGTCATCTACTACCCAGAAATGCTGGCCTCAAAGTGGTGTCCTGTGCATCTGCTGGAATTGCAGAGGCCCTTTGCATGTTTTAGGAAGCTAAGAAATGTGGGGCTGCCTTCTTCATAATGGACATGGTGCTGTCCACCTGTAGTTATCCACAAGGCACATGCATTGCTACATCTGTCACTCTTCTCTGGACATTGTAAGCCATGTAAGAAATGAGGTTATCAACATATCCATTCCGTATTAGAGTATGAAACAAAGATGATCAGAGGGCTGCAGCAGCTCTCCTATGAGGACAGACTGAGAGAGTTTGGGCTCTGCAGCCTGGAGAAGAGAAGGCTTCCAGGAGACCTTAGAGTAGCCTTCCAGTATCTGAAGGGGGTCTACAGGAGGGCTGGGGAGAGGTTATTGACAAGGTCTTGCAATGACAGGACAAGGGGCAATGGGTTTAAACTGTCAGAGGGGAGATTGAAACTGGATGTTAGGAGGAAGTTCTTTCCAGTGAGGGTGGTGAGACACTGGCACAGGTTGCCCAGGGAGGTTGTGACTTCTCCCTCCCTGGAGGTGTTCAAGGCCAGGTTGGATGAGGCCTTGAGTGACCTGTACTAGTGGGAGGTGTCCCTGCCTATGGCAGGGGGTTGGAACTAGATGATCCTTGAGGTCCCTTCCAACCTTACCATTCTATGAACTGCTACTGTGATATTTTTTTTTTTTAATAAAAAGTACTTAAACTGTTATAGTTTACATTACAATAGTAAACATTATTTGATTTTTATAAAGTTGAACTGATCCATACAAATTTTTTTTAGTGATTTTATTGACTTGCTTCCCTGCTATGCAGTTTTGAGTTCTGTTTTTTTCTTTTTTAACTGCTATTGTGAACATAGCTTCACACTCCCTACTCAGTTTCAGTTTATAACTGTCCAGTGATCTCAAGCTTAAAATGAGTCGTGGTCCTCACTGCATTCTCTCTTCAGTCATATCTGTATTCATACCTATTTTGCAACTGTATGTTAAGACTGAGAACTGGCAGTTTCAGTTAGATTTCCCCTTTAAAATAATTGTCTCAAGTCTCTTTTATAGTGCAAACCGATCAACTCTCGCTGTATACTCTCTTATGAAAGAAGCTCACTTTTATCAAGCCTCTCCATTAGCTGAAGCATTTAGTGATGATAAACTTGAAGAGTTCTACAGCCATCTGCAGGAATGCATTGATACTGTGGCAGAACAGTGTGTCACTATTTACTGTAGCTTTGTTCCTCAGGTGAGAGAGGTGTTAATTGGAATATAATGGGTAGGCAAATATTGATCATTACCAATTTATCTCATCATGAAATAGACTTCAGTCTTCTTAAGAACATTTTGTCATAATTATATGCTGCATAGCATTCTATCAGCAGTATTACAGTCCACCACCAAGAGCAACTGCACTGATACCAAATAAAGCATTGCAGCTTGCAACAAAACTCACAGCTGCTAGCAGCAGACAAAGTAAAACAGTGAACAGAAATGCTGTTACAGTGGGGCAAGGTCTTGCAATGACAGGACAAGGGGCAGTGTTTTTAAACTGGCAGAGGGGAGATTTAGACTAGATGTTAGGAGGAAGTTCTTTGCAGTGAGGGTGATGAGACACTGGCACAGGTTGCCCAGGGAGGCTGTGGCTGCTCCCTCCCTGGAGGGGTTCAAGACCAGGTTGGAGGCGGCCTTGAGGGACCTGTACTAGTGGAAAGTGTCCCTGCCTATGGCAGGGAGGTGGGACTAGATGATCCTTGAGGGCCCTTCCAACCTTACCATTCTATGATTCTATATGGAATAAACATGCAAACATTTTATATTTAATACACTGCTACTCAGTTTCCCCCAAGTGAGATGACAGTCTTGCTAGTTTAGGCCATTGTACTAGTGCATATGAAGCTACCTGCTATATAACACTGTCTGCATCGCATCTCTCTGTGAATGCACTGTGGAACAATTACTGAATTTGCATAGGGTTTTTTAATTTGGGGGAGAAGGATTTTTTTGCAGTTTGTTGGGGAGCTTCACTTTGGTTTTGTGTTTTTTACACGTGAGATGGTAGTGATTGCAGAAGTATGTAATAAACCAGAGAGGCAGTACTTATCTTCAAGTGTATTGGCTATCCTACACCAAATTTATTGTATTATGCTTCTCAGCGACTGGACTGGTAAACTTAGAGCTCCAGTAGCAGCAAAGGTGATAACTCCTAGTGAAAGAGTTAAGAGCCTACTTTGTGTGCTGAGTTTCACAGCAGGCAGATTGCAGTTAAAGCAGTGCAGTTACAGGTTCTCCCACAGAACAAGATCATAGAATTGTTTGGGTTGGAAGGGACTTTAAAGGTCATCTAATTGTTTATTTGGAGAATGTAAACAAATGGGCTATTGACTACAGAGGTCAAAGTAGATAAAAATCTGACATATCCTGTTACAAATGTCTTGGAGAGGTGAATGTGTGTGACTGTAGAAAAGGGGCTTAAAAATATTTTCTTACTCTGGGCTATGAAAACTACAGAAAATATGGATAGAAATGTTTGGGGAGTTTAAAGTCACACCTTTAGGCATGTTACCATGGTAAGGGTAGTTACCTTAAAGAGAGAAATAATAGACTGCAGCTATTTAAGAAGAAAACAATATAATTTCTGTCAATGTTTGTCACAAGAATAGATAGATGCTCACTAATTGCTTACAATTATTCATTGGATCAAAGCTATTTTTTTTAATTACTTATAATTTCAATAGGGTTTGTTTTTTGTTGTTACTGCCTTCTCCGTTTGTCTTTCTTTTGGGGGCTGTTATGTGCCACATAGAAAGGAGATTCTAAACACTGTGCGCAAGATGTGAAATGAATAAAAATTGACAGAGGCTTTTCCAGTGTTTTCATTTAATATGTTGAGGCATGACACGACAACAAAAAATTCTTGGCATCCTAGTGTAAGTTCACACCAGCCTGGCTTTTGCAGCCCTTGTTTCCCTCTGCCACAACTTTGCCGCTGCTCTGACACTTGCAGGCCTGCTCGGCCGCGGTGCAGCTGATGCCCTGTCCATGCTCATATTTTTCTTATTGACAGTGAGTGTTCTTGCCAAACGCCAGGGACCATAGTCACATCTGTTTGTCTCCTAAGCTTGTCTGAGGCTGCTTGGGAACACTTTTTATCCAGAGGGCAGCTTTAACTAGGCCTAATACTCTGAAAAGCCTCTATTTGTAAATGCATACAATGAGGCGACAAGTTCCTGTTGTCTTTCCTTAAAAATTATTCCATTTGACACTGCTTGCTCCAGTCCCTGTCACCAGCACGTCAAAAGCCAAGTTTTCAGGCAAGGTGGTCTTAACAAGTTTCATTTTTTTTCCCCTAATAAAATGCCTAGCTTCCCTCTAGAGCACTATTTATAAATGATAGCTAGAAGCAGGCTAGGGGTAAGTAGAGAGAAGTCAGGCAAATAGCTTTATTCCTTTCTGTAATCCACGATCTTCTGATTTAATGCTAAGAAACATAATGCTGAACTTAGCCTGACTGAGGGTCAGAGTTCTCCCTATTTCATAATACCCCCATTACAAGCATTTCAGAATGTCCTGTTCAGCTTCTGAATACTACCTCATTTTGTCCAAACTGCCAGTTGTAGAGCAGTGATAGTTCTTGTCCCTTCCTCTTAAAAAAACAAATTAGAAAAAAACCAAATTGAACAAAGTGTTTTGTTTTTGACGCTGTATACGTTGACAACGTATATAAAAAGTTAAGACCTGACAAAAGCAAATGCTGCTTCAGACTCAATGTGTTATCTTAATCTTTGATGTTAGTGGATGCAAAACCAGGTTTCACAAAGCTTAACTGATGCTCTAGCAGATTGTTATTTATTTCTGGCGTGCGGAATTTTCAACAGCAACAAAGAAATCCCCACTCTCACCTTGGCTGGTGATGGGGTTGTTGTGCTCGGCAAAGGCGAATGATTCATTTATGCTGAAGGAACAAGGCTGCCTTTCAGACGTTCATTGATTTTAAATTAAAAAGTAACTGCTATGTTCTACATGAAGGGTGACAACAATAACAAAGTAGTCCTTACTTAGTGTTATTTGCTGCAACTCCATTCGGTGTGCCTGGAGGAAAAGTGGGGAGACCCCCAGTACCATAATCATACAGATCAATAATCTAGATATCTCAATGTAGTGTAACAGATAATCAATTCTGGGTAAAATAACTCAAACACTGCTAGCTGTTAGTGCTGTGGCTCAGGTCTTCAGGTTCAATTGCCTGACTTTATTAATTTTTATCTTTCATCCTACTTGTATTCCTGGAGACTTTCTCTGTTTTTCATTTGGAAGAGAAAACAGCAAGTTGCACACTGTTTAGCATATAATTTAAAACACAGCTTATTCTGCTTGATTAATAGTAGTGTTAGATATTGATCTCTTGATGACTGAACATCTCTGAAATGTTTGTGGGGTTTTTTTCTCTAATAATTTTCCCCTGTATTGTATTCCAGTGTTTATTTTCTTTGTTATACAGTCAGTTATGAAAGGGTTACACTGATTTCTTTCCAAATTTAGAACTGAAATTTATCACCATGTTAATATACTAGTACAACTATGTTCAGTTTCTGCATGTTTAAAGTAGNCCAACCTTACCATTCTATGATTCTGTGATTTCAACTTAGAAAAATCACAAGGAAAACATCTGTTTTAAAACTTAAGAATTACATAACTGTTGAAATGGGGGCTCACCAGGTGAAGCTGGAGTATGCTTTCATTGAAACATAAATTTCTTGCATTATTTTACTATTTAAATAAAAGCACTGTATACTTGCTATTTTACTGTTACTTTTTAGAAGCGCATAGAGGGTTTTACATTGCTATCATTTTTCATCGAGGCATTGTTGTCACTCTTTACATTATTGAGCAACTCAGGTCTCTGAACGATATATGACCATTTGTTATTCATTTAGAAGCAGCACAGCTTTAAAAACTTTATAAATGCAATAAAGGACAAGTCATATATCCACATTGAAACCACATCCCATGAGTGACAGTGTTACTTTGCTACAGTGGACTGTCAGATACAATTACTGGTTTGTAATTTTATCAAAATTCACTATATATGCTTTGTGGTAAGAATCATGGTTCTCAGTAGCATTTATGGAGATGTATAAAAATTGTGCAGCTTAGAAATGACTGCATTTTCTTCCCTTCTGTTTTAGTTCTTTCCCAAAAGTAGCCAGCCACATATATTCTATTCTACAGGTTATTATTAAGAAAATAGTAACTGTAGTTGTCCTTTAAGATTGGGGTTTTGTTTTTTTATTATTATTATTATTATTATTATTATTATTATTATTATTATTATTATTATTATTATTATTAATTTATTTAAGAACCTGGGAAATTAGAAATTCAAAATTCACCCTTTTCAATAGTACCTGACTTTGAGTAGCTGGCTTTAATACAGTAAGATTTGCTTGTTTGTCACTCTCTGCTGTGCCACCACTTTTCCAGGCTCCAAGTGCATAGCTCATAATTGTTTAATGAGTATAGCAGATACTGTGCTTCCATGTTATCATTCTCACAACTTGCCAGCAAATTACAAAAGGAAAAACTGCTGTGCTACAAGTTTATTTCATGCACCTTTGAAGAGCTTACTGTTTCATGTTTTCTCTTTCATTCTTCATACTACCTTTAAACAAAAATTGATAATACTTTTCATGTAATAAGTATTGTTCTGACAGTCAGGCGTCACTAGCCAATTGATAACCTACCAACAGTATTGTGATCTCTTTAGATAATTAATCTTAGCTATTTTCCTGTCAGGAGCAACAGTGGTTTTGTTTTATGTTGAGCTAGAAAGATTGCCAGTTTGGAAAATTAAAAAGCATTCCCTTTATATTATTCATTCCCGTAACAATTTATGATGCCGCATTTAGATCCTGAGCGCTTGTCAACAAACATAATTATGCTTCGATATAAACAAGATTGGTGGCTTGACTGTGCAGATTCATCTTGGTTGAGAATGTTTTGATATGGGTTCAGATTATACGAGCTGGGTATTTATGTGGTGGGTTTCTTCCTTTGCTAATAGTTCTCTCCTGTAATTACTTGCAGACAAACCAGCGTACATTTAGGATCGTTGTGCATGGGAGACATCAAACGGAGAAGGAAAGCTGCTCCCCTGCCAGGACCCACAGGTAACCAATTTCCCTGGGACAGAGCACAAAACACGAGATATTAAATCTCTAAACACAAAGCAGTAGGTCAGTGACCTGGGGAAATGCTTGATAAATGCAGTAACTTCCCATATAACTTCAGAGATGTCCTAACCTTATTTATTAATAGAGATTAAGAAATAAACAGCTTTTCTTAATTCTCCCTTAAACATTTCCAGTTTCTCTTCCTTTGCCATGCAGCACATCTTTACAGAAAATGCATCTTTTGTTCATGTATTGAGAATCATAGACAGTATTTTTCATGTATTGAGAATCATAGACAGTAAAGATTACACCTTATGTCTGTTGATGCATTAAGTGGCAGAAGAAATGTGGTCTCTTTGTCTGCAAGGAACACATATGAATAATATAAATACCCTCCACAATAAAGTCAAACAATTAAAAATGTGAAGATCAGGCTGTGAAACCCAGCTTTAAAATTAGTGCTGTAGATTAAATAGGAAGCACTTGCAAGCACATTTCTGAAAGATTTTTACGGATGCGAGGTCACAACCATTGGATGCATTTTGCTGATGTCACAGCTGTGAAATGACTTTTTCAATACACAGCAATGATTTATAGGACTCTCATCAGTTTGTTGTATTAATTATATATGTGCATACTAGGAGGATTAAATTATGTGTGCGTGCCTATGTGAGGATTTTTTTATATTGCTAATAGGGAAATCTGGGTTGCATGTCCTAGTCATATATCAATTAGTATAGCAATATATGCAACACATAGAGTTCTTCAAATATATTCTAACTAGATGTCTTTAGAGAAGCCTAATATTTGTATTCTGACTGAATTCCCTCTCCTGAAACTTTTGTTTCAAACCTCAGTGGCAGAAACATATCAAGAATAATATTAAAAATGTTCTAAAAGCACCTTAGTGGCAGCAGTATGGAAAAAGACAATGTGTGGGTCAGCTTCTAAGACTCTGAACATATGTGAAGTAAGAGAGAAAGGTACTTAATGGCTGAAGAGAGAATAATATAATTATTTCTACAAGGTGATTTTCACTTGACAACTTTCAAGTACTAGAGGATGTCATTTTGTACCGAGGGTATGAAGTATCATGAATTTAATTTTATTATTCATTTTACCTTGAACTTTTAGCATTCAGTATTTTATTTTGCAAGCTGGCTCCTCGGCGTAACTTTGCAAAGCCAATATTTTGATACTAAAGCAAATACATTATGTGGTCATTCCATGTTCTGTATCTATATAGTCACAATTTTAGAGATTGGTATGCCCCTCAAATTTGCCTTTATGTGGAGTGTGCTGGTTTGAGGCTATTTTAATAGAGAAAATTATATTATAGGCTGTGAAAAGGAAACAGTGGTGACGTCTACTTCACTCATAGGCTTGCTGAGATGTTTAGGCAACAAAGAATAATGTTGGATAAAGGTATCCTGTGAGGTGCTTTTTAACTAGTGCCTTTTTTTCTTATCAAGTTCAAGGTCATCTCCATTTTGTGTGAGAGGTTTTTGTTGTAGTCTTGTAATGATTTTTTTTTCTACATTTCATCATTTTAAAATTTTAAGGAGATAAAGTTTAGCCTTTCAGTATCTGAAGGGGGCGTACAAGAAGGCTGGGGAGGGACTATTTATAAGATCTTGCAATGACAGGACAAGGGGCAATGGGTTTAAACTGGCAGAGGGAAGATTTAGACTGGATGTTAGGAGGAAGTTCTTTCCAGTGAGGGTGGTGAGGCACTGGCACAGGTTGCCCAGGGAGGGTGTGGCTGCTCCCTCCCTGGAGGGGTTCAAGGCCAGGTTGGATGAGGCCTTGAGTGACCTGTGCTAGTGGGAGGTGTCCCTGCCTATGGCAGGGGGGTGGAACTAGATGATCCTTGAGGGCTCCTTCCAACCTTACCATTCTATGTTTCCATGATTGTACATACAGGTAGGTAGGTAGGTAACATGTATATATTTATAAATTATCATGATTTTCTCAAAAGCTAACTTTCCTACATTTAATTTGTTCGTTTATGAAAGAAACAGACTTTCTTTTTACAATTAGATTTTGCATTAATATCCAAGCTCACAATTTGATTATTCTTTCAGTAGTTTTAGTTAACTGAGATACAGAAACAGAAGGGCTAGGTTTTATATAGAAGAATTTGTAAACTTTTTTTTTTTTCCTTAGAAAGAAAGGACAGAAGTTGTGTATTTGCATGAAAAGAATTTGAAAATCAAAAGAACTATTTTGTTAATCATTGTCCATATTGGACAGCATATTGAAACCTGGAAGGCTGTCTGTAAATGAGTCATTAACTGCAGGTATTTTCTTGAATTATGTGAGCTGCAAATTAACAAAGTTTGATCTTATATGAGCCAGTCCATTGAAAAAAAAGTATTTTCAGAATTCTTGTCTGCATTTTTCTTAATAAATCATCATAAATTAATGCTTGTAGCACTATGCACAGTGTTGAAAATGTCATTTATACATACCAGTACTGGAGCAAATGACTGGTGAGCCTAATGAAGTATCAAAACACATTCTCTGCTTTTGAGTCTCACAAGGATAGCACCTGCTACTTTCAGACACTTTACAAAGCCATAGACTTCTGTAGCAAGCAGTGTTATTGGTTAAACATTTATTAATTGTGACAAGAACACCCAATTTATTTCAGTACTCCAGCTTATTTACTGCTCTTTCACCTTTGTATTTTGTATTGAAAAAGTAAAATGAATATTGATAGAGTTAGATATTGATTTCTAAATTTATAGTCTGTTCTCAGTCTGGAGTCAAAGTCACATACCAGTAGGTTTGTGTATATTAGTAACAAAGGATGTAGATTTACTTGTACAGCAATGAGAAACCATTGAAGCAAGTAACTTTGAGCAGCATGGAGCATTTTAGAGTTTCAAAACTGTCATTTATAAAGGTGAAGAAAAGCTGTGTTGAAAAGCTGTGAAGCAAACAGAGATAATATAGCTATGTATTGTCAGGAGCTGACAGTTCTGAAACAGGGGTATCCTATTCTGACTTTTTTTACTGAGACATCTTCTGGTTTGTGGGTGCTTGATATAGCTCCATCTGTGTGTTACTGAACTTAGATGGTTAATTAGTTAATCAACTGAAAAATGTGCTATTAAAAAATGTTTGCTTCCTATAATTTCTTTGAGAATTAAGTGTTGTACATTAGAAGTATCTACTTTTCTGCAAAGCTTCTTCCATGGAACCATTATTTCACATATGCTAGTCAGATTTGGGACCAGGTCATTCTCAATGATGTTATGCCCTTTCTGACTACCAGAGTGGTAGAACTGTTTCATATGACACCCTGACATACAGCAGCAAACCAGTGCCCTCAAGTTTGTATAAAAACCTCTGAGACAAACCAATACATCATCATGGAAGTAGCCCTACCAAAACCGGATCCATTATTAATGAAAATAGTAGCAAAGCTACACACACACACACACACACACAAAATGCTTGCCATAAAAGACATTTTCTGCAAAGAGTTGTTACTACTTGCAACACGTACATTGGAAATGTTCACAGTAATCTCAGCTTTAAATTACCTAATTTAAGTCTCATATCAAACCTCTAATAATGCATCCAGTTCTGGTGTCCCCATCACAAGAAGTACACAGAGCTGTTGGAGCAAGTCCAGAGGAGGGCCACAAAAGTGACCCAAGGGCTGGAGCACCTCTCCTGTGAGGGTAGGCTGAAGGAAGTTGGGTTTGTTCATCCTGGATAAGAGAAGATTCCAGGGGAAACTTACAACGGCATTCCAGTAGCTGACAGAAGCCTACAGGAAGACTGGAGAGGGACTTTTCATAAGGGTGTCTAACAACAGGCCAAAGGGGGAATGGTTTTAGGCTGAGGGAGTATAAGTTTACACTGGCTCTTAGGAAGACGTTCCTCAGTATGAGGTTGGTGAGAGTCTGGAATAGGTTGCTCAGAGAGGTTGTGGATGCCTCTGCCCTGAGAGTGTTCAAGGCCAGGTTGGGTGAGGACTTGAGTAGCCAAGTCTAGCTGAGAGGTGTCCCTGCCTATGGCATGGAGGTTGGAGCGTATGATCTTTAAGATCCTTTCTGACCTAAGCCATTCTGTGATTCTGTGAACACACATTTACCTGTTATTTCCTGTTGACTCTCATGTCTTTTCCTGTATAAGCTTTTTTCCTCAATCAGCTACTGTAAATCTCCAAGATTCCTTTTTCTTTTGGTTTTTTTTTTCTTTTTCTACTACAAAACTTGCAAACCTGAAATGTTGGGGTGTTAATTTACAAAATGCAGAAAGGTTGATTCAGAAGAAAAAATGTTTTACTTGTGTGCCTTGTAAACAACCATTTAACTCTATTTGAAAACAGTGTTTTTGCTCTGATGTTTGTATAGCATGGTGTGCAGTTTGAAGCAGCATTAGAACCCTACAACAAATAATTTTAAAAAGATAAATCTGTTTTGTACTTAAATTACAGAGAATGTGCATATAAAATACATAAATTGTTCTAAATCTTGTAGGCACTTCAGCTAATATTTTGCAAAAACAAATTTCAGATGTCATTTTCTTTATCTAGCTGCATGCTACACTTCAAGCTGGTACTGATTGAAATGACCAAGTTAAAAGTCTCATTTTAAAGAATGTGTTTTAATGGAAAATATGACAGATTCTTAATTAGAGCAGAAATACTGAGCACTGCTATAATGCCATCATGACTCACTTTAACAAGGTAATCAAAAGGGTACATGTTTTCATTCCTTTTTAAAAATTGCTAACGGAACAGCTAAGCAAACTATTTTGCTGATGCTTAATATGTCAGTGATTAAAAAATCAGACCTGAATATCTACAGTACCAAAATGAGGATTTGACAAAGATTGTCATTACACTGTGATAACAGAGGTGGCCGAGGCTCAGTTTGTGGTGAAGGTCAACTTAGTGAGGTAGTTGCAGGGAAAGGGTAGACTTTTGTGTACTTGCATGAACTGGCAATACATTTCTAAAACTCTAGACAATGTATTATTACACCTACTTCATTTTTTAGCTTGATTTACTTCTCCTCTATATGCTAAATGTACAGCTCCATAAACGGAAATCCCTTGTCATGGGATGATACCACACTGGCATGTGTCAGGAATGCCGCTCCGTAGTGCATTGCATCATTTCTTAAGCTTGGTCTTCCAAAGTGTTTTCTGGTCCTTGAGTATCCAACCTATGGATGCTCTTTTCGTTAGCTGCTCGGTTTCTGTAGAACATTAACATTTAGAGACTCCTTTCTTGTTTCTTTTTTTTTCCTCCTATGACACTTTCTTACTGAATCCATTCAAAAAATTGAAAGATCACAGAGTGCTGGAAACTTCTGTCCCTGCAGAGTAGAAGACTTTTTATGTTAAGCTTGAGTTCAGGCTGGGCCCCTTACACATAAACACCAGAGTAACAAGGAGAGTGGAGTAGCAAACTTCAGAAGGTGAGATCACAGTATCACCAA
>WBNM01034705.1:9820-23405 GCA_013399055.1 Ramphastos sulfuratus | reverse complement strand
TTTCAGGGGAGTTGTGACCCCCCCCCAGGGACCATCCTACCTTCAGAGGAGCTGTGACCCCCCGCAAAGACCATCCTACTTTCAGAGGGGCATGCACAGCCAGGGCTTAGCAGAGGCACAGCTGGTGCCCATGTCAGGTGAGCACAGCCTGGCACTGGTGTCACCCAGCACCGTAGGCTCCACAGCGATGGCAGCTCCATCCCAGCTGAGGCTGAGCTGATCTCATCCTGCTCCTGCTCTTCCCCTGCTGACACAAAGCCCTGTTCTTGCTCCCAGCATGGAGATGAGTTGGACCTCCCAGTCTGACCCACCTCTGGTCCTGCCAATCTGATCCACCTCTGGTCCTGCCAATCTGATCCACCTCTGGTCCTGCCAATCTGATCCACCTCTGGTCCTCCCAATCTGATCCACCTCTGGTCCTGCCAATCCGATCCATCTCTGGTCCTCCCAATCCGATCCACCTCTGGTCCTGCCAGTCTGATCCACCTCTGCCCCCCCTGTCGATGCCACCTGAACACTTCTGAACCCAGATCACCCTTTTTAGATGCAGAACTGGAGACACCAAAGCTGTCACAGCAGCCACCATCACCTTCTCCTGAGCAGCATCTCCTACCACCACCAGTCAGAGCAGCTCTCCCCAGCCAGCCTGCTCTGCTCACTGGGGTTAGTGCCACCCAGGCTGTGCCTGTGACTCCTCCCAGATGTGGATTATCTGCACTTCTGTAAAGCCCCTGACACAGCCCCCAAGAGCATCCTTCTCTCTGAGCTGTAAGGATGTGGATTTGGGGGGTGGGCTGCCCAGTGGATAGGGAAGGGGCTGGATGGGCACATCCAAAGGGTATGATCAATGCATCAATGTCCAGATGGAGCTGGGTGACAAATGGTGTCCCTCAGGGGTCCATACTGGGCCCAGTGCTGTTGTGTGCCTTCATCAATGGCACAGGAAGAGACTGAGGTACCCTCAGCAAGTCTGCAGATGACACCAAGCTGAGTGGTGTGGGTGACAAGACTGAGGGATAGAATCCATCCAGAGAGATCTCTCCAGGCTGGAGAAGTGGGCTCAGGAGAACCTCCTGGGGTTCAATAAGGCCAAGGGCAAGATCCTGCAGCTGGGTCAGGGCCATCATAGAATCATATAATGGTAGGGTTGGAAGGAGACCTCAGGGATCATCTAGTTCCAACCCCCTGCCATAGGCAGGGACACCTCCCACTAGCACAGGTCACTCAAGGCCTCGTCCAACCTGGCCTTGAACACCTCCAGGGAGGGAGCCTCGATGCCAATCCAGGCTGGGGGTGGTGAGATCCAGAGCAGCCCTGCAGAGAAGGACTTGGGGGTGCTGGTGGGGGAGAAGCTGGCCAGGAACCAGCAATGGGCACTGGCAGCACAGAAGGCCAAGGGCAGCCTGGGCTGAATCCAAAGCAGCCTGGCCAGCAGGCTGAGGATGGCATCTCCTGGATCTCCTCCTACTTGCAGCAGAGAGAGGAGGTAACCAAGCAGCCCTCACAGCCGTGTGGGTTGGTGGTTGCTTTCCTCAGGCTCCAAAAGACACATTCTGGTTTTGCAAGACTGGAGAGCTCTCGGTGACTGTGTCCATGCCTTGCCCACGCTGCATCAGGCTGTAGGACACTCAAGCTTGTGCTCCCCACTGCTCCAGGAGGTGCTCACAGCTCAGAAAGCAGCTCCCCCAGCAGCACATAGAGATGGAGAGAGGAAAAGCCAAATACCTTCAATCCAAAGTCTCCTCAAATCCATTTAGAGCACCGCTCATGTTTTATAGCCTCAGCACCTCCCAGCTCTGCTGAGCTGAAGCTTTTCACATCCATCACACCCAGCACTGCTCCAAAATCCCCCTGTCAACACCAGTAAGCCAGTTTGCCACTTCACCCCAAGGCCACAGCCTGTGACATTAGCCCTTGGCTCCATTTGTAGAGCAGTTGATGAGCTCTGCCTGCCCTGCCAGCAAGGCAGTGAGGTCAAGAGGCTGAAATCTGAAATATCCGAAGGGTAGGGGTCAAAAAGCAGGGGCCAGGCTCTGTGAAGAGGTGTCCTGTGATAGGACAAGGGGCAGTGGACACAAAGTGAAGCTCAGAAGGTTCTACCTCAACATGAGGAGGTGCTGGATGTTAGGAAGAAGTTGTTTGCAGTGAGGGTGGTGAGACACTGGCACAGGTTGAGGGTGGTGAGACACTGGCACAGGTTGAGGGTGGTGAGACACTGGCACAGGTTACCCAGGGAGGTTGTGGAGCACAGAATCACCCAACGTGATCAAAGATCACGTTGGGTGATTCTGTGCTCCACAACCTCCCTGGAGGTGTTGAGGACCAGGCTGGATGAGGCCTTGAGCAAGCTGTGCTGGTGGGAGGTGTCCCTGCCCATGGCAGGGGGCTGGAGCAGGCTGAGCTTTGATGTCCCTTCCAACCTAAACCATTCTATGATTTCTTTTGCCACCTTGCCCTAGAGGAAGGGGTCAGCCTCTGGCACCCAGTAACAGGACAAAGGATAATGGATGTGAGCTAGAACCCAGAAGGTTCCACCTCAACATGAGGAGGTGCTGAGGGTGTTGGAGGCCTGGAGCAGGCTGCACGGAGAGGTTGTGGAGTCTCCTGCTCTGGACACTTCCAATCCCCACCTGGATGTGTTCCTCTGTGACCTGCCCTGGGTGCTCTGCCTTGGCAGGGGGGGTTGGACTGGATCACCTCTGGAGGTCCTTTCCAGCCCCCAACATTCTGTGGTTCTATGGAATGGGATTCTATGGATGGGCTGCAGAATGTCCCTGGAGGTGTTGAAGAAAGCTGTGGCCATGGCACTTGGGGCCATGGTTTAGTGCCCATGGTGGTGCTGGGCTGGTGTTGGACTGGGTGACCTGAGAGGGCTCTGCCAACCCAAACCCTGCTGTGATTCTGTGATTGTGCATCCTGACAATTCCAGCAGGCTCCTCCCACAGCTGGAGCCAGCCCTGAATCCCAGCATGGTGAGGGCTGGGAAGGACCTCTGGAGACTCAATCCAAGGCCACTTCTCCAGCTGGGTCCCCCAGGGCAGACTGTGTCCAGGGCTGCAATGTCCAGGCAGATTTGGAAGGTCACAGCCAAAGTCCTTCCCCTGCTCTGGCAAGGGAGTTGGATTGGATGATCCCCAGAGGTCCCTTCCAACCTCCATCACTCTGTGATTCTATGAAATCTGCTGCAGACAAAAGCCTGCTCTGAGTTACACACCAGTTACACACCCACTACACACCAGTTACATACCAGCTGCACACCAATTACACACCAGCTACACACCAGTTACACATCAGTTGCACACCAGATACACACCTGCTACACAGCACTTGCACACCGGCTACACACCAGTTACACACCAGCTGCACACCAATTACACACCAGCTACACACCCGCTACACACCAGTTGCACACCAGCTACACACCAGTTGCACACCAGCTGCACACCAGCTACACACCAGCTGCACACCAGTTGCACACCAGTTGCACACCAGTTGCACAGCACTTGCACACCAGTTGCACATCAGCTACACACCAGCTGCACACCAGTTACACACCAGCTGCACACCAGTTACACACCAGCTACATACCAGTTAACCAGTTGCACACCAGTTACACACCAGCTACACACCAGTTACACACCAGCTACACACCAGCTGCACACCAATTACACACCAGCTGCACACCAGCTGCACACCAGCTGCACACCAGCTGCACACCAGTTGCACATCAGTTGCACACCAGCTACATACCAGTTACACACCAGCTACACACCAGCTACACATCAGTTGCACACCAGATACACACCTGCTACACAGCACTTGCACACCAGCTACACACCAGTTGCACACCAATTACACACCAGCTACACACCAGTTGCACACCAGATACACACCTGCTACACAGCGCTTGCACACCAGCTACACATCAGTTGCACTCCAGCTACACACCAGTTGCACACCAATTACACACCAGTTGCACACCAGTTGCGCACCAATTACACACCAGTTGCACACCAGTTGCGCACCAGTTACACACCAGCTACACATCAGTTGCACACCAGATACACACCTGCTACACAGCACTTGCACACCAGCTACATACCAGTTGCACATCAGCTGCACACCAATTACATACCAGTTGCACACCAGCTACACACCAGTTACACACCAGCTACACATCAGTTGCACACCAGCTACACATCAGTTGCACACCAGCTGCACACCAGTTACACAGCAGCTACACACCTGCTACACACCAGTTGCACACCAGATACACACCTGCTACACAGCACTTGCACACCAGCTATACACCCACTACACACCAGCTACACGCCAGTTGCACACCAGCTACACACCAGTTACACATCAGCTACACAGCACTTGCACACCAGCTACACACCAGCTGCACAGCACTTGCACATCAGCTACACAGCACTTGCACACCATCTGCACACCAGTTACACACCATCTGCACACCAGTTACACACCAGCTACACACCAGTTGCACACCAGTCGCTGCCCAGTGCCCTGCATGAAGCCCCCAGCACAGGCTCTGCAGTCACCCATCCAGCACGGCCCCAGCTGCTCTCACCATTCCCTGCACTCCACATCCCAAAGCCAGAGATGGAGATGGGATTCATGCAGCTGCTGCAGCCCCCTGGGGCCACACAGGGAGGGCTGCTGGGCACAAAGTGCAGCACAAGGTGTGCCAGCAGCTCCCACAGCTTCAGCTCTCTGCAGGCAAGAGCATCCCTGTGGCTACTGCTGCCCAGACCACCCTGTTCACCTCCTCTGTCCTCACCACAGGGACAGCTCAGGGGCTTTGGGGCTTCCAGTGATGGACTGGAAGGGATTTTGGAAGGCACCTGCCATGCCCTGTCCTGAGATAGGAACAATCCTTGCTGGGGTGGGAGAGGTCTCCAAGTGCAGGCTGATGCCATCTGCCACAGGGCAGTCAGAGCGAGATCTGCTGACAGCCTGGAACTGGAGAGGCACCAGAGCTCAGGAAGAGCCATGAGGGCATCTCAGGAGGTTCAACAAGGTCCTGCACCTAGGTCGGGGCAACCCTCAGTACCAATCCAGGCTTGGGATGATGAGGTCCAGAGCAGCCCTGANGTGAGCTGTGGAGGTCCCTTCCAGCCCAGCCCATTCTGTATTCCTGCCATCAGCAATGCTGGAGCTCATTCCAGCTTTGGTTAATAGGCAAAAATTCTTTTCCCAGGTGTGAAGACAAAGGAGCTGCAGAATGCAAACCATCCCTGCTGGCAGAGATGCTCTGCTTGCTGGCTCCAAACCTGGTGTCTCTGTTAACTGGATGCAGATGATCAGAAGAGAGGGAAATGCTCTTTTTGAAACGTGGCAGCCCCAAAGTGCTGCCAGCAATCGAGTGGTTACCATCCAGGCTTGGATGCTGGCAAGGAGGAAAGAGAAGTCTGCTCCTTCCAGCAGACACTGGCTGCTCTCTGGGGGCCTGGATATCAGGAAGGTACCAGCAAAGGTCACAGCAAACTCTTCCTGCGTGGATCTGGGCTTGAAGGAAAGTCAAGTTAGGTCAGGAGGGGTAAGCCTCTCACCCCACTTATGGAAGAATCATTGAATTGTTTGGGTTGGCAAAGCTCTCTGGGATCACCCAGTCCAGCAGCAACCCAGCACCACCATGGCCACCAAACCATGGCCCCAGGTGCCATGGGCACAGCTTTCTTCAACACCTCCAGGCATGGGCACTCCACCACCTCCCTGGGCAGCCTCTGCCAATCCCTGACCACTCCTGCAGCAAAGAAACTTTTCCTCCTCTCCAACCTAACCCTCCCCTGGCACCATTTCAGGACATTTCCTCTCCCTCTATCACCTGAGCCTAGGCAGCAGAGCCCAACCCCCACCTGGCTCCAGCCTCCTCTCAGGGAGCTGCAGAGAGCAATGAGCTCTGCCCTCAGCCTCCTCTTCTCCAAACTGCACACTCCCAGCTCCCTCAGCTGCTGCTCTCCAGACCCTTCCCCAGCTTTGTTGACCTTCTCTGGCCATGCTCCAGCCCTTCAATGTCCTTCTTGGAGTGAGGGGCCCAAAACTGAGCCCAAGACTCCAGGTGTGACCTCACCAGTGCCAAGAAAATGCTGAAGTGAAACACTTAAAGGGTTAAATGAGCTGTGCCAGGTGATTCTGCACACGGTGACTGCAGACCCAAAGCCCCCAGAGGGGTTCAGGGAGGTTTATCTCTGAAGGATGCTGGCAGTGACTGCAGAGCCCCCACTCTGTCCTCTGTGTCCCAAGGAAGCTCACAGGCTCCTGGTGCTGTGGTGCTGATGAGGAGTGAGGGCAGCAGCTCCCAGCAGGCAGAAGGGAAGCTCCAGGACCTCCACCTGCCTGCTCTCCACCACACTCAGGTTTGCCAAGCAGCAAAGCAGCAGCCAACATTTGGTGTGGTCAATGCCTCCAGGGGGGCTTTAGGGTGTTGGGTTGGCAGCTCCTCTGCTCCTGCAGGCATCCTGCAGTCCTCCCAGCCACAGCCCAGACCCCCAGCTCACTTTGGCCATGCACACTGAGCCCTGCCTGCCTCCTTGCTGCAGCAGATGTGGGGATCAAGTCCTCCTTCATAGAATCATAGAATCAGGCAGGGTTGGAAGGCACCACAAGGATCATCCAGCTCCAACCCCCTGCCATGCCCAGGGACACCTCACACTAGATCAGGCTGGCCACAGCCTCAGCCAGCCTGGCCTTAAACGCCTCCAGGGATGAGGCTTCCACCTCCTCCCTGGGCAACCCCTTCCAAGGTCTCATCACTCTCATGCTGAAGAATTTCTTCCTAACATCCAGTCTGACTCTCCCCATTTCCAGTTTGTTTCATTCCCCCCACTCCTATCACTACCTGACAGCATAAGAAGTCCCTCCCCAACTTTCTTGTAGCCCCCTTAAGATACTGCAAGGTCCCAGTAAGTTCACCTTAGAGCCTTCACCCATGCCAGCAGACATCCATGGGCAAACCATCACTGCTGACATCCTCAGCCTCACAGCAGCTATGAGGGTGGCAGGGGGACAGGATCTGCAGCTGGCAGTTCTGCTGGGAAATGCAGCTGACAGGGATGCCATGCAATCATGGCATCAGGGAATGGTTTGGGTGGGAAGGAACCTGCAGAGCTCATCCACACCAACCCCCTGCAGTCACCAAAGGACATCTGCAGCCAGAGCAGGTTGCTCACAAACCCAAATAACCTGACCTGCAGTGGTGCCAGCCATGGGGCATCTTTCACCTCTCTGGGCAACCTGGCACAGGCTCTCACCACCCTCAGGGTCAAACATTTCTCCCTTCTCTCCACTCTCAACCTGCCTCTTCTAGTTCAAACCATCTCCCTTTGTCCTGTCACAACAGGCCCTGCTCCAAAGTCTGTCCTCAGCTTTCTTCCAGTACCTTTCAGCACTGCAAGGCCACCAGAAGGTCTCCCTGGAGCCTTCTCCTCTCCAGGCTGAACACCTCCAACTCTCAGCCTGGCCTCACAGCAGAGCCCTTCCAGCCCTGCCAGCACTGCTGTGGCCTCCTCTGGCCCTGCTCCAGGAGGTCCCTGTCTGTGCTGTGCTGAGCACTCCAGAGCTGTCTCAGCACTGCAGGGGGAGTCTCAGCAGAGCTCAGCAGAGTCAGGGTGGGAGATGCATTTACTGACACAAAGGGATGACAAAGGCCCTGGCAATGCCATGCCCCAGTGATGCCCACCTGGGCTGACCCTCATTAGCAGCTGCAATGATACCAGTAAGCTCCCTGCAGATACAGCAGATAAGCAGGATGTGGAGGTGCCACCCTCACACTTCGTTCCCCCCAGCCCTTCCCAAGAGCTTTGCAGCCTGCCAGGGAAGCAAAACCAGGGAGAAGATCCTCAGCAGCACCATAGCTGCCTCAGCCTGCAGAGAAAGTGGCCAAGATACCATTGTGCTTCCCAAGCCTTCAGGCAAAGATGTTCCCAAAGGGGCCTTGACACAGCTCAGCACCCCCAGACCCAGGGACAGGCAGGATCCAGCTGAGTGTGCCCTGGGCTGGAGCAGCAATTTCACAGAATCACAGAATTAAGGAGGTTGGAAAATAACTTCAAGATCATGGACCCCAACCTATCACTTAGCACCTTCTAACCAACCTTCTAACCACCTAACCACCTGGCTGCAGCCTCCTCTCAGGGAGCTGCAGAGAGCAATGAGCTCTGCCCTCAGCCTCCTCTCCTCCAGGCTGCACACCCCCAGCTCCCTCAGCTGCTCCTCCCCAGCCCTGTTCTCCAGACCCTTCCCCAGCTTTGTTGCCCTTCTCTGGACCTGCTCCAGCTCCTCAAGGTCTGATTCCTCCTGGCCCAGCACCATGCTGAAGGATGTGAGTTGGGAAGGTAAAAGCCATCTGGAATGATGGCAAAAATTCACTTCTCCCCAGGCAGGGTGGAAAAGAGAACACCAACAGTGAGGCTGGGGAGGTACTGGCACAGGTTGCCCAGGGAGGTCGTGGAGCACAGAATCACAGAATCTGATCTTTGATCACATTCTGTGATTCTGTGCTCCACAACCTCCCTGGAGGTGTTCAAGGCCAGGCTGGATGAGGCCTCCAGCAACCTGTGCTGGTGGGAGGTGTCCCTGCCCATGGTAGGGGGTTGGAACTGGAAGAGCTTTGAGGTCCCTTCCAACCCAACCCATTCTAGGATTCCAGGATTCCCTGCCCACCCCACTGATGGCTCTGCCAGCTCTCTGTACCCCACACCACAGAGTCATAGAATGGTAGGGTTGGAAGAGACCCCAAGGATCATCTAGTTCCAACCCCCTGCCATAGCCATGCCCTGGAAGGATGCAGATTACCACCACCCAGCCCCCATCCAGCCCAACCTGCCCAGGCAGCACCTCCCCACCACAGCCAGACCCTGGCTCTGGTCCCTTCCAATCCATTCTGTGCTCCTGCACAATCAAAGTGCCTGGCATCTGGGCAGGGATTTGGGGAGAGGGTCCCTCCACTGCAGTGCCACCCTGCCGGCTGGATCCTGCAGGGCTCCTCCTCTCTCCAGGAGGCTGGATGCAGAGTCCGGGCGGGCAGAGCATCCCTCCCTGCCGCACATCCCCGCGGCACCAGGCTTGCTATTTAAAGCAGTCAGCAGAGGAGCTGGGCCCGTGCCCTACGCTTGCCAAGCGTGGCACTGCCACTGTGACCCGCTAGCACACAGCAGCAGGGGCACTGATGCTGGCTGGAGGCGGCAGGGGAGAGAACCAGGAGGCTTCCAGGCAGCAGAAATCCCTGGGAACTGCCCTCTCCTGGAAATCAGTCGCAAAGGAGAGGAGAAGAAGGAGGAGGAGGAGAAGGAGGAGGCTGGGGGAGCCGAGCTCTCAGCTGCCACTTGTTTTCTTCCCTTATTTTTTTTTTTTTTTCTGATGCAATTAAAAGCAGCCACCCAGCCGGTGCCTCCCCGAGCCTGCTAAGAGAAGCGTGGCAGAAAAACCCAAGAGCTAGAGGGGGGAAAAAAAATCCCAAGCCTCAATCTGCATTTCAGATAAATTCCAGCCCTGTCAGTCCTGCGGGATTACAGCACTGGAGACAGCGACCCGGAGCTGCTGTAAAAGCCAGGGAGGGGAATCAGGGAAGGAAAAGCAGCGTGGAGGGCACAGGGGGCAGCCCCCTGCCAGCTCTCTGTGTTTTGGAGAAGGTTTGGCACCCAGCTCCCAGATGCCATCCTGCTGTGGGATGGGAATGGCTGTTTGGGGGCCAGGAGCTGGCAGGGCTGCCTCAGAGAATCTTAGANTCAACAGCCCCAACTCTCCCAGCCTGTCCCCACACCAGAGGTTCTGCAGCCTCTGAGCATCTTGGTGGCCTCCTCTGGACCCTCTCCAGCAGCTCCAGGTCCTCCTTGTGCTGTGTTCCCCAGAGCTGGAGGCAGTGCTGCAGGTGAGGTCTGAGCAGAGCAGAGCAGAGGGGCAGAATCCCCTCCCTGTGCTGTGCTCTCCCTGCTCTGGCTGCAGCCCAGCACATGCTTAGTTCCTGTGCTGCCAGCACACATTGCTGCCTCACGTTGAGTTTTTTTCATCACCCAACACCCCCCAAGTCCTTCTCCTCCAGACTGCAAGGCTGTGGATGGAAATCAGAGCAATGAACACCAGCTGCATTGCTTTGGGTGTCCCCAGCCTGCACACTGATGAACAGCCCCGGATGGATTTTTATCCTGCTTGATCGCAGCACAAAAAGCACTAAAATGCAGATCCAGCAGGGGAACTTTTTCTTTAGCAAAGAGCCTGGAATCGTTTTGTGCTCCTTCTGCTCCAGATGGGCCCAAACACAGACCTGTCCCCCAATGCTGCAGTTGTTCCCTGTGATATTTTCCCTTCCTCCCTCCCAAATGCCAGCTCGTGTGAGCACTCCCACGCCTGCTCCCACCTCAGAGCCTTTCGGCATTGCCTGCTCGCAGAGGAGCCCTTCAGGCACTGACTGATCCCAACCATGTCCCTCAGGATTCATAGATCCATGGGAGGGGTTGGAAGGGATCTTAGAGATCAGTTAATTCCAACCCCCTACCCAGAGCCAGGGTCTGGCTGTGCTGGGGAGGTGCTGCCTGGGCAGGTTGGGCTGGGTGGTGGCTGGGGGAGGTGGCACTCTGCATCCTTCCAGGGTATGGTGGCAGCTGGGTGCTGTGGTGTGGGCAGAGGATGCAAAGAGCTGGCAGAGCCATCAGTGGGGTGGGCAGGGAATCATGGAATCCTAAAATGGATTGGGTTGGAAGGGACCTTAAAGCTCATCCAGCTCCAGCCTCCTGCCACGGGCAGGGACATCTCCCACCAGCACAGGTTGCTCAAGGCCTCATCCAACCTGGCCTTGAACACCTTCAGGGAGGGGACAGCCACAACCTCCCTGGGCAACCTGTGCCAGTGTCTCACCACCCTCACTGTCAAGAATTTCTTTGCTTGGTCAGGACTGCCCCTCCTCATGCTTGGCACTTCTCCCAAGGCATCTGTAAAGCAGGGAGTTGCTGCTGCATTTAACACCTCTCTGGGAATAAAAGTCAGGCAACAGATCCAAAATCCTCAGCCAGTTAATGACCTGGAGCCCTCCAGCTCCCTTTTGAGAGCTATCTGGGAAACCTCAGATTCACCAAAGCATTCTTTAGGAAAAAATGAATGGTGAAAGAAGGTTTCAAGGCTTGCTGAAGCATCCAGTGTCTGCCTGCTCTGCTGGGAGAGGTGGAATGGCACTGCCCAAGCAGACACACCAAAGTCCCTCTCTGTTCCCTGGGAGTGATGACCTCCAGCAGTAGTTCCAGTTGGGTCCCAGCTGGGGTTCAGCATTCTCTGAGGCTCCAGGGCTGCCTCTCCCAGGCTCAGTGTGAGCTCCCACCTCTGACACAGTGCCAGGCTCTGACTGTGCTGGCACTGACTCACAGCCGTGGTCTCTCAACCCAGCACTCCACAATCCCAACACCTGCCCAGCTTAGGCTCACTCAGCCTCCCCCTCCTCACACCACCATCCTCACCCCTCATCCTCACACCCCTGCACCCCAACAGGAGCTGTCTGAATGCACAAGGTTTGCAAAAAGAGCCCTCCAAAGGTCCAGACAAGGAGGTTTTCAGCCTGGATTTTACTCCCAGCACCTTCTGAGACAACTGAGACAGGCAGAAACTCAAATCTCCATCAGGTTCAGTCTCCCAGTGTCTGCATTTGAGCTGCTGGTGAGGGCCAAGGCACAGCTGGGCTGTGTGAGACCCACGAAGCCCTCTCCATGAAGCCAGAGAGCTGCCTGGAGATGCAGCAGTCATTTAATCCCACATCTGTCAAGCCACAGCTGAGCTGGCCACCCTGGACAGCCAGATCTATCCATCAGTCCCACCACCAGTCTCTGCCAGTTTAGGGCCTCCTCCCTACCCTCCAGCTGGTGATACAGAGCCCAGACAACCTCTGGTCTACCTCTTGGAACAAAAGAGATGCAGGAGGAGCAAGCAGCAAAGCTGGGAAGTCATCTGTGCACCTGAGCACCTCCAGGAGCAGTGAAGTGTGCTGGTGGCTCTCTGACAGATCTCCAGGCAAGTCCCCAGGGCTCAGTCCCACTTCCCAGCCAGCACTGTCCTGAGATGCAGGGAGCAGCACAACTGTGGTGTGCCCAAGAACACAGGTACCCAATGCTCCAGACCATTCCAGCTCTCCATCTCCTCTAAACCCCAGGCAGCATCACAGCCAAGAAACTCCTGACCCACGCAGGCAGGTTCACCCAGGAACCACCCTCCAGCTCACACCTTGCCTCTGTGCCCACTCCTGAAGGGGCACAGTGGTGTCAAACCCACCAGGAGAACCTCACTCCAGCACAGAGCAGATGGTGGCAAACATCTTACGTGGCAAAAGTCTTATGTGAAAGACTTTGCCAACCCTGACTTGGCCAAACCAGGAGGTCCCTGAAGGTTTATGCAGAGCTTGAACACAAGGCAGCTTCCTAAGCCAATTGCTGTGATAATGATGCAATTTAGAGAATAAACAAGCCCCTGAAGGCAGGTGGCATTCAGGAGGAAATCACAGTGTCTGGAGGCAGCCTGCCATAGCCAGCATGAGGTGGCACCAGCCAACAGAGTATGGGCACCAGTGTGAGCACAGCTGGAGCTGCCCAAGCTGGCTGGATGCTCACTGGGCTGGTCCAACCCTGAGCACAGTGGGCATCTTCCCAGTGCCAACATCCAGGCTGGACCAGCTTGGCAGGCATTTAGCTGGTGCTAAGGTCTGAGCTGAACCAGCCTCATAAGCATCCCTATGGTCCATGAGAGCTCTGGTCCAGCCCAGCTGATAGAGCCCAGAGCTGGGCACTGGGTGGATGCTGAAAGGCTGGGGTCAATCCTGAGGGATGCAGGAGGACTGGGAAACCAGAGGAGCAGCAGAAGGCCAGGGGAGGACCAGCCTCGCCAGGATGTCTGCCCTCCCCCGCAGAGTGAGGTGGAAGCATGTCGGGGAGCGGGGGGGATGCAAAGGGGCACCTCGGGACTACACTGGGGGGGTGGCAGCAGCAGCAAAGAGCAGCTGAAAATGACGGAATCCCTTCCACGCTCCTGAGTCCAGAAGTCACCCCCCACACACCACACCATGCAGCCTCTGGGGAGGTGGACGTGCACCCCCCTCAGCCCTGCTGCCTGCACGGCCAGCAGCGATGGGGCAGCGGCAGGGCCGGCGGTGGAGGGGGCCGAGCAGCATCGCGGTTCAGGTGCCCTCCCTGCGGGTACAGCCGGGGCACAGCAAGTTGCCCAGCTCGGGGGTGAGGGTGAGATCCCACCGGCCCTGACACAGCCCAAAGGAAACGGCGAAGCTCAGCACCACCACCCACCACCCGACCCAGACACCGGCCCCCCACCTCCCTCCAAGGGGTTAGGGGGTGCCAGACAAAGCGCCCCCGAAGCGAGGCGCCCCCCGCCCGAGGGACAGAGCATCCCTGCGGGGCACGGTTGGAGACAGCATCCCCAGCCCAGCCACACCCGGGGGGGCACCGCGCAGCAAAACTCCGACCGGTGCAGACCCCTGGGGGAGCTGAGCATCCCCTCGGGGCGGGGGGGTACAGAGCATCCTCGGGGGAGGAGGCAGAAAGGGCAGAACCTCCGAGTCCAGCCCCACGGCGGG
>WBNM01034702.1:0-16798 GCA_013399055.1 Ramphastos sulfuratus | reverse complement strand
CAGGTGTTTTTGAGGTGATTTCACTGCTTGTTTTCCAAATACATATTCTCAAGAGGACTGCCTCTCTGTTCCTTAGAACTTTTTGGGCTAGACAGACTGAACTTAGGTGCCTGTTTTGTCGAGTTTTTAGGTTTTTGTTGTGGGGGGTTTTTTATGTTTATGTAAGTTGTTTCTTATATGTAATTTTAAATAATCTAAATTTGGAAATGAGTCTACAAGTGCGACTTTCCTAATTTCAAGAGAGTTTACAACAATCTTCACACTGTATTAAAAAAAAAAAAAAATCCCTACTCTTAGTATTTTCCATGCTGCCATTAACCCTATTTATAGGTAGTTAACAAAGTCCTGAAAAAGTAAAATTAAAGCAATCATTCATAAAAACGAACTTATCAAAGGAAAATTAGGTAGCTAGTAAAAAAAAAGTAGAATTGTACATCATGTTGAAAGTAAACAACTTTTTTTTGTTGTGTACAAAAGTTGATTTTTAAATAGATGTTTTGACCATAGAATAGCCTATATTTGTTGCAGATATAACTCATACTCTTAAAATTATGAGTTTTAACTTAAGTACTTTGCTTACCTTTGGATTCAGTGTGATTCAGTGTAATTGACCAGTCAATATGTTTGTGGTGAGACTGCGGCTGCTCTCTGGATGGTCCATTTTTCTCTCAAAGATAGTAACTGAACTGCCAAAATTTCAGAATAAATTTAGCAACTGATGTGGAGTTGAATCTTGCTTACTTGGTCATGAGCAGAAAAGAAAACATGAAGGTTAAGAGCCTCTGCTGTCTCAGCTCTGGTGAAATGATTTAATGGAAGAGCTGCAAGTGCTGGGGTCAGGAGAGGTGGGAAAAATGCCCCTCCATCAGTATGGCAGGGGCTGGAAATGTGAGGATTCTCTCTTTTTATCTGTTGCTTTTCTACTATAAGCAGAAACAATCTATTGGAAATAGTCTGGTTTCAGAGAAAAAGTTTGGTTTTGTTCTCAGTGCCTATCAGGCATAGAAGTTGCTGTTTAAACACTGACAGCAGTTTCTCTAACATTTAATGCAAAATTGAAATAATATTGCAAGTGCATATTAAAAAAAAATAGTCTATTTATGAGGTTGCAATTGTCAGGATGAGAAGTTTGCACCATAAAAGGGAGAAAAAGTCACTCAAAACACTCAAGCCCATTATAAATGGCAATTCATTTTGAGCCAGCATCCACACAGAATTTTCTGGATTTTTGACAGCATGCTTTGAAACAGTAAATTATTTGTTTAAATTAGGTTTTAACTTAGCGCTTTGAGCTAGCCAGTCTGAGTTCCAGTGACATTTTCATCAGGCTTAGAGCAAGAAAACTAACTGGCAATGAAATCACAAGATGATAGTGGGGAGGTCTGAGGTGAGAGACGTGTTACTATCATGAGGGCAAAACTGGCTTTCCAAACTTGTAGCTGGCTTAGCCTGGAGCAGATGCAGAAGGGCAGCCAGAGAAAAGGAGCTGTTTGTTGAGGTGTGCTGCAGTCTGGACTAACAAAGTTAATACACTGAAAATTGTACAGGGGCATGGAGAGAAATCATGTGGCAAAGTGAGACAGTGAGTGAGAACAGGAGAGACACCTTTCAGATGTGTTGAGATTTTTAGTGAGTATTTTCTAGGAGAAATGAGGCAAGAGAAAGGCTGATGAGTACTTCAGTTTGGAACAAAAATCAGTATTCATGTAAGCATACTTCTTTGAAAAGTTTTACATATTTAGGTGGTGCTGCATGCAAACTGGATGTGCTGGGTAATTTTTGTGAGTTAATGGTATTGCCACTGCTACTATGACGCTTTACCATCCTGGTATGGATAAAGTTGATTCATTAGGGATTTACATACTAATTATTGTATTTAAAAAGAGAATCCAGAGTGTCAGTGTTCCTTCTTCCCACTTACCTTAGGAATACTTCTTAGATATAAAATCTAAATTGTCAACAGAAAATTAAAATTTTCAAAGCTGAACTTGTTCACATACTAGTGACTTGAACTTTAAGTAGAGATGATAATAACAATGAACTTAAGCAGCTACCGTTTATATTTTCCCCCTAACTGTAGCAGCTAATCACATGGTTTCTTAGGATAATGCCTTATGGGATGGAAACAGCTTTTTTGATAAGTAGGGATTACAAAATCCAATTGCTTTGTGCAAGAGCTCAGCTATGAATCAGCCTCAAGCACAGTGCGATATGGTCAGCTAACAGTCCCAGATCTTTGTTTCATGTGTGGTGCTCTGTTAGACCTCTCTCTGTTTCTTTCCATTCTGTTTCCAGAAAATCTTTTCCAAAACAATTTACTGACCTTTATTTTCTTAATTACAAAAATCCATCATTCTGTTTTGGTTTGTTTTCCTGCAGGCAGCATCATAAAATCTTAATCAAGTGAAAATGGCCCTTAGCAATCTGACCTCAAAAGCTGTACTATTGTATGATGAATGGATTAAAGATGCCGGTGAGTAATTTAAATCTAAAACTTACTAGCTTTTGATAATTTTGAATAGCAATGTGTAGCTATTCTAGGTGTACTGTTCATCAGCTTAAGGTAACTTTGTCTTCCTGTAAGTGTTTCTAAGACTTGCCAGCTTATTTATTGACATTTTTAACTATAAAGAATGGACTAGTTTCCACATATTAAAAACAGGAAAGGAGCAAATCTCATCTAGTTTATGGGTATAGCCTGAGACTAAATAAAGTACAGACAGTGATTCTTCAGTAACAGCTTCTGGCTTGTCTGAATATATAGTGCATGTTTTTCCTGTGCTGCAGAATATAAGCTAGGAGCATGGTATTGCTATGTTCTGCTTTTGCAAAGTGAATTAAATAAAAATCCTGATAAATTACAGTATCTTAAAATTAATCCTCAGAGTAATTAACTCTGTCACAGTTCTGTTGCAAAAAAAGAGTATTAGTCTCTTGTTGTAGCTGGTATGAGGATATTAAAAACATTTTGCTTTAGCATGATTATTCTGTAGTTCTGCATGCTTACCAAAGTATGACCAAGAAGTTCTCAAGTTTGTGGTTAAAACTCCTCTGTTGCAGTATCATTCCTGAATGTTCTTCACTATGGTAGACATATAGTGACAGGGATTAGCTGATTCCTAGGGAAAAAAATATAAGAAATGGTTAAGATTTAATCAATAAAATTACTAATTTATCTTTTCCAGTATACCCAAGAACCATTTCTCTTATTCTGTAGTGCCACAGCTTGCAAGTGAGAAGGGAGTTTAATCAATACAACGCATGGGGTGAAGTGGGTTGTGATGGAGCTGGGTGATAGATCAATTCTGCTGCAATGTTGATGACTTCCAAATTTTAGGTCCTCATCTCCCTGCCAGCAGTGCTTGTATGTGACATCTTGGAGCATACTGTTAAGGGCAGGACATGGTTTCCTCATGATCAAGCTGAAAAGACCAATGGGAAAGTTTTGGTAGTGCCAGTGCAAGGGATTGATGGAGGAAAAGCAGTCAGTTTTGAAGAGCTGGTGATTCTCCTGCAACATGCAGATGCCTAGTGCTGTGGGCAGTAGCACTGGGCACACTGCAGACTGTGAGCAGCACTGTAATGAGATTTCCTTCTCAGCCTGTTTTAAAACTTTCAGTAGTTATGAAGAACATTAGGGGATCTCATGCTGCTTGAATGCTGTGGGTTGAAGATAACTAGCTTAAGATGTTTGGCTGTGAATTAAACAGTCAATAAAAAAATGCAGTGGTATAATTTCACCTGCAAAATGAAACAGTAAACAATTGAAGTGGCAGTTTGTGTCAGTAGTTAAGTTAGGGGCCATTCAGACGCAAATCTTCCAAAAGTCAGTTTATAAGAACAAAAACAATTTAAAAAAATTAAAATTATGAAGCTTATATCAGTTTTCCTACTTACGGAGAAATGCAGAAGTCTGGTGAGCTGAGACTCAGTGATGAACCACAGAAGGGTGCAGTGGAACCTGATGAAGCTCCTAGCTACCTCAGCTGCAGGAAAAGGGAATAGAGTGCGCATATTGCAGAAGACTGCAATGGAATCATAGAATGCTTTAGGTTGGGAGAGACCTTTAAAAGTCATCTAGTCCAAACCCACTGCAGTGAGCAGGAACAGCTTTACTTAGATCAGCTTGCTCAGAGCACCATCCAACCTGACCTTGAATATTACCAGGGATGGGACTTCTACCACCTCTGTGAGCAACCTGTCAGTGTTTCACTGCTCTTTATCATAAAAAATTTCAACCTTATATCTAGTTTAAATCTATCCTTGAAATTTAAAAGCATTATTCTACGTCCTGTTTCAACAGACCTTTCTAAAAAGACTGTCTCTCCTCTTAATGTACTGAAATGCTGCAATAAGGTCTCCCCATACCCTTAATAAACAGTAATTTAGACAATAATTAAAGACATTACTTCTGTCTGGTATAACTGGAGAGGAACTTGCAACACTTTTGCTATTTGCAGGCTTGTAATATGAAAGTATTTGCTTTAGAGTACTGCAAAAGCAGTGACCTGTCTGGACTAAATAGGCACAAGCCTCAAGTACTAAGCTGTGAATCCGAAGTGATAGGACAGAAGGTCTTCTACTTTTATAATCCTTGTACCTACTATGTTTAATGTCATACTGACGATAAATTTCAAGGATCTTGAAAAGTGGGACTACTCACTGTCTGTCATTTGAACTTGTGAAGTAAGGGTCATGCTTTTCCAGAAGAATGAAGTGTTGTGGAAATGTGGCCTCAGTGAGTAAGTTTGTGCACTGCCTTCCTGTGCTGCCTTCTGAGCCCTCATGATGTCTGAAAATGCAGGACAACTCTAGACTGATACTGTGCCCCCTCTTCATTTTGTGTGAAGATCTGATGAAGAAGTGTTGAATCCTACAGGTCCTAAATGTTATTATCCAGTTGGTATGGATTTGAGGTTAATGGACACTGAAACACAAAACAGCAAAACTCAAACCATTAAGAATCAAGCACCTTTCTGTAGCTGTTTTAGAATATAGTAAACGTGGAAGAGATCTTACAGCTTTTTCTCCTTTTCTCTCTCTCCTTTTTTTATTTTTTAATTTTTTCCCTAGATCCAAGACTGGAAGGCTGGCCACTCATGTCTTCACCTTTTCCAACAACCTTTATAGTTGGAACCTACATTTATTTTGTTACTTCTTTGGGACCCAAACTCATGGAGAATAAAAAACCTTTTGAACTTAGGCAGATAATGGTGTGTTATAATTTTAGTGTAGTAGCTCTCTCTTTATATATGACTTATGAAGTAAGTACTACTTTTATTTGTAATATATTTTTGTATTTTATGTGTCTAACTGCTAACTTAATATATTTATTAAAATTTCTACTTTGCAATTCTCAAAAAAAAAAACACCTGTAATAGTCTCTGTTGTAATTCTATTTGTCCAAGCAGTATGCTAAACTATTGAGGTGATACTTGAAAAGTGGGAGTAAGTCATACCTGGAAAAAGAAAGTAAAATAGTTTGTGCCATTATATAACATTTGAAAAATTTAAAATTCTCATAACTTATTCAGTTTTCTTTGGCTGTAGCAGATAACAAAGATTACACATTTTTATTAGTCTGTAATTTTTTCTGTCCTATTAAACAATAGTCAACACTGTTTCAAACACTGCATAAAGTATGTTTACTATGCAATAATCTTTATTTAGATCTACCTTTCAAATAACAGAAGTTAGCAGAATCTGATTTGAAGATCTTCATCCTTTAAATAAAAAAACACAAACAAAAAACCTGTCCAAATGCAAACTATGAAAATCTGTGGCATTGATTTTCTGCCCCAGCCCCAAATTAGCAAATGGCCTTTCTTTCAAAAGGCATGTTGAGATTTTGATTGAGTTCATAGCTGAAGTAAATGTTAGATTTGATAAGTTGTATAGCATTATGGATTAAAAATCCTTAACCATAAATGATGTAGGCTACACAGAAGCTCTAATTTAGAACCTTAAACCTTAGTAAGCTAATGTCTGACTTTTGTGAGGGGGTTATTGGTTGATTTTGTCGTTACTGGGTTGTTTTTTTTTTAATATTTTTAGTTGGGTTTAAAATGTAGCTATTTAACAACAGCATTGTGTGAACAATAGCCTTAGATATTTGCTTGGTGAAGCATGGCTGTACTAGTAATGACTCTCTTCAAAAGTCTGGCTATGCACCTATTTCAGGTTTAGCAAACTGGTAATGAAAGTTCTCAGATTGTTCCAAACTGGTAGGATACCTTTCTCATAGCTCAATTTGCATCAATTTGTTCATCACAATGAGCTCTCTGATGTTTCTTTTAACAGCAGTCTAAAGCCAGTGTAGCAGCCACTTAAGTCATGACTGTTGTGTGGAAAGTGGTGAGAGAGATGCATGCATTAACTGTTTAGATTTTTGTTTTTAAAAATCATCAAAACTTCCTTTTGTGACGTGGTGGCAAGTTTGGCTTCGGCTATAACCCTGAGGAACAGACACTAATCAGTATTCAATTAATCATTTGTCAAGACTTTCATGTTACAATTTTATGAAAGGATGGATGGATGGATCGAGTGTAACAGATTTAATTTCTGTTATTGTCTGATGCAAAGCAAAAAGCTGATTTTTTTTTTCCACTTTGGAACCAAGCCATTTGGTGGGTCGTTTAGTATTGTACTGTCTTGATGGTGGTTTAGATCTCATCTTATTTAAACAACTAATTCTCTTAGGAGGTTAAATTGACTATAACCCTCCATTTCTTAAGAGAGTTAATCCTCCTATTGTGCATGAATGGGTGATGATGATCAGAGGATGAGAAGCACTTTATAGACAGATATAACACAGTGTAGTCTTAATAGCTGCCAGGTGAGTGAGCCAAGTATATTATTAACAATGTTGCTCTTGTCCAAGCTTTAATATATATTCCGAAAGAAAAGATTAGGTTGTATTTGTTATGACGGTTGTTTGGCCATGCATGTGCTCTCGTCTGTAAAAACCTTTGACTCTCCTCACTCATATTGGTGATAGGCTAATTGAGTCATGCAGTTCATGCAAAATTTTAGAAACTAGGATATTAAAAATATATTCATATTGATTAATTCCTTGTCTTAAATGATAAGCCATAATTTAAGTCATATCTTTCTGTTGCACTGATTTTCTTTCAGTAATAAGTCGCCGTGCTGGTTTCTTTTCAGTATTAGGATGGTTGGCTGTGATAGCAGTTTTCAAAAACATCCAAATGTTTGATTTGTTATTTTATGGTCTGATAAACAGAGTAAGTTGCCTTTTTAACATTTGTTTTGAGATGTGGCTGCTTCTCTTGAGTTACTAGGCATAGGAAGAAAGTTCTTGGCCATAGGTGTGGAAATTCATTAATCTGCAACAGTAAATGATTTTGTAGTAGCTAGCTCAAAGTTAGAGAGTTGGCAAGGTTGCTGATTCAACAAGGTTTTAGTGTTATTTTCCCCTTCTGTTTTGTGATTGCAAAAGTAATCCAAAAGTAATGATTTTTTTTTTTTTTTTTTTTTTAAGATCTGAAGCCAGTCTTTGCCCTTTCTCTTTTCTCTAGTTTCTTATGTCAGGTTGGGCCACAGGGTATTCCTTCCGTTGTGATATCGTTGACTACTCCAGGTCACCTACAGCTTTAAGAGTAAGTTGCCAAACGTGAAGCTGAGTTGTTATGCTACACTGATTTTATTTTTAGAAATGCTTTTTGAATAACCAAATGTACTGTTGTAAAGTGGAATGCACTAAATGGAAATGCCCTCTTGCATAATGTAGAGCATGTGAGATAAATGGAGGGTCTGATTGTTTGGGAGAGAGAAAGAGGCAATGTATTTGTTGGCTTGTTCTTGGTTTTAAAATTCCTTCAGGATTAAAAGATGTTTTGTGTTTTTAAAGAAAAAACAACCAAACAGTACATTTAAATATTTATGTCAACCTTGTGACACCACTTACTCATCTCAATGCTTTCCTTTGTATAGTTACTTATTTTTACTGCACCTGCTTAGTTTAATTTATGGCTATTATGATTTGACAGTTCTGTTTTCCACTCTTGCAGATGGTACAAACTTGTTGGCTGTACTTCTTTTCCAAGTTCATTGAATTATTAGACACTGTAAGTATCTGTAGCCTAATTTAAAAAAAAAAAAAAAAAAGGAAGTAATATTTCCTTTTTGCAGCAGAAAGAGCTGTTGGGAAGCTGTGGGTATAAACTGCTTTTTATTTAGCCCTCCAATCTTCAATTATTGCGACATCGTATTATCTCTTCTCATCGATTGTGCCATTAAACTGTCATTTTCCTGATTATCAGGAAAAATATTAATGAGGGAACACACTTTTAAAATTAAGGAAGTCTTGATAACCTGCCTATTTAACAGATGACTAAACTAACCTGTTGTGCTATGGCAATGCTTGTCACAGCACTGCAGATAAAACCCGATGTTGATGATGCTGAATCATTTTATGATGTCACCTTCAGATTTTATCTCTCACACTGAGTATCTGCTTGCTCAAAATTCCTCTGTATGCCTTGGAGGTCATGACTATAGTTGTGTTTGATATCAGGTTAGCACTCTAATGCAGCTCAAACAAAGCCTGAGCAGCAAAGCATTGAAGCAGAATGCAAACTTCACTCAGCACCAGCAGCCTTCCCCTCTTCCAGAGATCAATTCCTTGTAGAATTGGTCTAGCTATTTTCAAGCCAGTTTCTGAGCATTGGAATCATGTATGATTTGATTTGCCCTATTGTGCAGGGCATAATTGTGGTGATTCAGGAGCTGACTCATGAGCAGTTAAGGTGCTTTGCATCCTTTGAGCAAAGTTTAGCCATCTAACTTCCATTTGCAAATACTCATGATTCAACACTGGAAGATCTTACTGACTGAGACAGATGGAATGGAAATGGAAGGGCCAGGAATGCTAAAACTGGAAAAGCTTGTCAAGTTTAGTCCTCTGTTTACTTTTTAGTGCCCACATGTTGCATTGCTTTCTTTAATTAGTCTCGGGCCTCAAAAAGTCTTAAATTCTTCATTGCAATAAACCCAGTCAGGTACCTGTTTCTCATCAGCTTTTTAGTTTTTATTGCAAAAATTATTTCTTAGCTGTATTGAAGTCAGCTGTTTCCAAATGTTTTCCCTGGCACACCAGACTTCCTTTCTTTGGCGTTCATTTGGTTGCCATCTGATACTACCTTTGCATGACCTGACTTTTTCTTACACACCTTTCTTACTCTGTCTTCCTTAACAGTTCCTTCAAAGTCTCTTCTTTGAAATGTGGCCTATCAGTATAGATTTGGAATCTCTAGATAGATTCTGTCCAATTTTGCCTTTTTTTCTATGGTTACCTAAGTCAGTGCTCATAATAAAGTGCTAATTCTCTGAAGTGCCAGTTCTTTGGTTATTTTTTCTCAAGTGGCCTTGCATTAGAGAGTTCAGAGGACTTAAAATCTGGTGCTTCCAGTTACATCTCAATCCACCCAAGTCTATTTTTCACTGTCCATTGCACGTGTAAGTGACTGCTCTGGGACACTTGCTTTCAAAGATTGCTTTTGATACTCAACAGGTGGATTTTTACTTACTTGTTTATTTTTTCTTTTTGAAACCTAGTCTCCATATCTTAAACCTGAATTTCCCTTCTTCTCTCAAGCCTGCCACTTTGCAGAATTTAAAAACGTATAGCAGTGAGCAACCAGCACTAATGCACTCATGTTTTCTGTAAGCATGCCGGGCTTGATTATCTCCTGTAACATTCTGTTGATTAAAAATCTGTTTCAGGTATTTTTTGTGCTGCGTAAGAAAAACAACCAAGTTACATTCCTGCATGTCTTTCATCATTCTATCATGCCATGGACCTGGTGGTTTGGAGTCAAGTTTGCTGCAGGTAGTGGGGAGAGAGTTTAAGTTGTACATGTCTGCTTCACTATTTCTAATTGTAAAAAGTTAACTATGCTAGACAAAAATAAACATAATTAAAAATCTTGCAAACATAAACTTTTTAAAATTTACTTTGCAGTATTTCATGGAACATTTTAGATCACCATAATTATTTAAATGCGTAGGGATCACTCATTTTTCATATTTCACAATATTTTGTGTAGTATCGATTTATCATGGGAGGGGGAAACTTGCAGAGGAGGGAGCTGTATACAAGCAAAGAGCATTACTGCATGAGAAGAAAATGTGACTGCAAAATCAGAAGTGCTAGGGAAGACGCATGAGATAAATAACTCTGTTGGAAGTACTTTGAAGTCCTGAAATGCAGAAAATTCAGTTGGAAGAACTGTCTTCTCTTGTTGCTTGGTTGTAGGTGTTTTCTTGCTTCGTTTCTTTCTTCGTTTTTTCTTTGTTTAAGAATTTATTCAGGCTTTGCTGCAGTTATTTTTACGGGTTTTAGATAGCATAATTGGGAGTTATTTACATCTAGTACTTTATCTTCCATGGAACTACAGAAATGTTTTCTGGATCTTACTTATTACAGAAACTTATTTGAATTTTACTGAATTGAAAGTCTTTGTCTACTTATAGCCTGCCTTAGCCTACCTTCACTTTCCTGCTCTGTCTATGCATGCATCTTCCTATGCTGTGTTGGGTCCACCACTAACAAATACAGCTTGCCATGGGAATAGCCTGATAAGCACAGAGTGGAGAAATGCACAGTCATAGAGTCCATGTCTTGGAGGATGTAGGGTTTTTAAAGAGTTTCTACTGAGAAATAGGCTTTTTTTGGTACATATTTTTTCACTCATGTTCTGTGGCATGTTTTTTATTTTTATACTAATCTGTCCAAATATTGTTCTGTTTGATAACTCAATTTCTTTCCAAGAATTTCAGTCCTGATGATGATTATCTTGTATCCAGTTTCATCACTGTTTGTCCTTCTAAATAGTGGCATTGTTCAAGTTTTCACCCCACTTGCAAAAAATAAGAAAAGGGGAAAAAAAAATGCTGTTGATTTCTGGAGCCTGTTTTTGTACTGTTGATTAGATTGTTCGATCTTTTTTCTCCCTTTTAACTATTTTTTTCCTTCTGAATATTCACTGTGCAAGTAAAAATAAAAAGTACATTTGAACTCTAAGAACACAAACGTTTTGAAAAATACAAAGAGATAAGTTTCAAAGAATGTTTTCAATCACAGCTGGAAAGCTATGATCAAGTGGTAAGATGAGTGTGAGCTGTGTGAGCTACTAAAATCACAAAATACGTTTTAACTTGAATGAATCTTAGCAGAAAATTGACTTTTTTTTTCTCACTTTTGTGTCAGCTTTTTTTTCTTGGTGGTGCTCAGTATTTCCTTGTTCATACTCCTTTAAAAATACTTGCCTGTCTGCTACTTCTTGAACCACTTTTACCTAATATTTCTTGTAATCATTAAAATAAAATTACTTTGAGCAGGATCATCTGACTCTATAGCTACATCCAATGGAAAAGGAAGTATTTCTTTCTTTGCTTTGTGAAATGTTTTATCTTACCAGTTTCAGTCATGAGTTTTTCCCTACATGGGTCTACTTGGCCTTGTATTACCTTTTTTCTGTAAGTATGCATTCAAGATGTGTGATGAATTTGAGAGACCCTCACATGATTCCAAAAACTCAATCCAGCCTGAAACTGATTCTTTCCCTTGGAAAATGGAAATCTGCATTGAGGAGAAAATTATTACTTAGCCTCCAAAGCTTTGCAAATTTCATCATGATGTCTAGAAAAGAGATGTAAAACATGAAGAACACTGTTTATACTAAATTATCTGTGTCTCCATCATGTATATGTTTTTATAAAAAGATATTTTAAAAATTAACCCAAAGAACAAATAACATCACTAAAAATCTTTTACAGGTAATTAGACTAGTGAGGTTTAATTACTGTTTTGAAAATGCTTAGATAAGCCTTTTCTGAGAAAAGAAACTGATGTGATCTGTCAGAATTGGTGTCAGCCAAATTCAGATTAAATACCTTGAGAGTTAATCAAGGTCCGTAAGTTTTTGTGATATGTGTTTTTTCTACCCCAACTGAAAACAAAACTACTAGGGCCTGAGGTGGCTTTTTAAATACCCAATGGAATAATATTACTGTATTTTGTTTTTCTGCAGGTGGTTTGGGAACATTTCATGCTTTGCTGAACTGTATTGTCCATGTCATCATGTACACTTATTATGGAATCTGTTCTTTGGGCCCAGCCTATCATAAATATTTGTGGTGGAAAAAATACATGACAACTATACAGCTTGTGAGTAGTTTTCTCTTTGACGTAAACACCTGCAAAAAAGCTGAGTGTGACTAACACATTTAATCAGTGCATTCGCACGTCTATGTTTGTGTGTAGCTTACAATTGGTATAAGTTTTGCTTGTGTTTTAACTGAGTAAAACAGAAGTTATTTTTTTATATCTTTAAGTTGCTTCTTTTAATATATATTTAAATCTGCTGGCTTCAGCATCTGCTGTAATAACAGATTGAGACACATGAAACATTTCAGTTATGGAGTACTTGGTAAATATATTTATGAAACTCATTGCCTGTACAAAAACACTTAAAATGTAAGTTTACAGCCAGGAATCGTAATTAATGTACAGAATATGCATGTGACAGTGAGAAAAGGGAAAAGGAAGGCATTCTTTATAATTTGACATGCATTCTTTCGTATATTTATGTTTAAAGAATTTACTTCTCTGACTCAAAGCGTTACAAAACACTGTTGCAGTAATTATATTAAGTGGTTTACCAGTCTTAGATCACTTTCAAAAGGATACCACTCTGAGTGTTTTTTCAAGCTTGACTTTTTTAATAGCTAAATTTTGAAAATTTAGCTTCTGACTAAACCATTTGAGCATTCTGACTAAACATCCTGAGAAAGGATGCTGATGGAAGAGAGAAAGGAGGAGGGAGAAGATGCCATGGTTATCTGCTTGTACCAGGTCTGGTGTTAATAGAATAGTTCATGTAACCATGTGTAACTCTGAAAACTTTGAGTTTTCATAACTTATTTAAACTCCTTTTCTCTTTGAGATTCTGCCAGTTTGTTATTAACTTGCAGTTCATATGGAATTTTCTTTCCATTTCCATTAAATAATGTTTTTTGGGACCTGTGGAACTTTGTGTCACGTGACACAATGTGAGGAAAGTAGGAATTCACATTTACCAGCCCTATAATGCCTTTTTTTTGGTTTTTTGGCCCATTTTTCTGAAGGGGTACCCCATTTGTTTCTAATCAAATGCTATCTGCATCCTTTCTGCCAGTCAGGGCAGACTCCTGGGCAAACTCTCCTAGTTTTATTAGTGCTGCTTGTAATTTAGTTTGTCCCGGGACTTGCCTTTCTGTACTCTGTGAAAGTGTTTTTCAGTGGAGTAACATTTTAGGAGAGGGCCTCTAAAGAGGCATCTCTGTCCTTTCAGAAAGCTCCATTCCCCCTCCCCTGCCCCCCTTTCCATTCTTCCTGTAATCAAGTTATGCTCAATATTTTTAAACTTCTGTAGTACATTTGTAAGTTATTTTAAAAATATTTATTTTCTTTGTCTTTTCCCTCTAGGTCCAGTTTGTTATAATTACAGTTCATATAGGACAAATCTACATCATGGATGATTGTCCATACCAGTATCCAATTTTCATGTTCATTATTTTGCTATATGGCGCTGTGTTCTTAGTCTTGTTTCTCCACTTCTGGTACCATGCTTACACGAAGGGACAAAGACTACCAAAAATGGCAAAAAATGGGATCAGCAAAGATCAGTGAAACAAACTCTAGTCTCTAAACCCAAAGAAGTGTGTATATGTCAAAATGGAAACTTGCACTACTTGACAATCAAGATATTTAGGTGCACGCACTACGTGGTGTATATTTTGTATGTTTTCTTCCAAAAGAGAATTTGTATTTTTACCATAAGTTATTTGGGATTCAGGATCTCAGGGGTGGGGGGAGCAACGTGGATCTCTGGTTTAAAAGAAAGGAGGGTTTAAAAAAAAAAAAAGAAAAAAAAAGAAAAAAAAGGAGAGGGGGAAAAAAAAGGAAAAAAATGAAAATGTAAAAAATGAAAAAGAATAAAGGAGGCATTTTTCTTCAACAACTTGTTCATATCTATCCTGTAAGAAACCAATGGATAGATGATATCTACCTAGATGATGCATGGAAGTAAATACATTAATGGAGAAAATTTAAATGTGTATGACAAGTACTAAGTACTTTGAACACTGGGGATAAAATTACCTTAAGCTGTGTATTATTAAAAGAATGAATCTTCAGTAAGTACTGTTCCTAGAATCTAAAGCTCATTATTAATATAGTTAATACATAAACATTGTTACATGTGTTTACAATCTGTATTACTTTAAAGAAAGGAATGTATGTTAATCAGTTAAGATATCATGTTTTCTTTGAAGATCATAGCTCTTTAGATATGCTGTCTTTTACTCAGATAATTAATTCTGTGTTCTACTTGTTTGAACATTATTCTAAATGTCAGAAAAATACTAATTTGGGGATTATCTGATCAGTCTTGTAGTGTAATGATCAAAACACCTTAACTGATTTGTTCACCGAAGTAGCCTAATACAGCTTTTATTCAATGTATCTATGGATATATTTTGAGAATGGTAGCTTAGGCTGTTTACAGGTGGGGGGCAAAGTCTGGGGGAATCTGTAATTCAGTAGCCAAAATCTTAGTCCTTCAATTTTACAAAAAAGTTACTAAAAATTGTATTTTAATTGAAGTCTACATGTCACCCAGCATGATTATACTGTGCTCTATTTTCTTCTGTTTTCATTATCTGTTGAAATACATGCCTAGAAAGATTTTGTGGTGTTTGTTGTTTTGCTGGGGTTTCGGTTTGGTGGTTGGTTGGTTGGGTTTTTTAATATTATTTGCTTTTAACAACTCCATTAATAGCACTGGTTTCTTTGTCTACAACTAGTCAAAAAAGGTATGTGCCATTCTCTGAGCTGCTGAGCAGAGTAGGCAGTGGTGACTGAGCATGACTCCATTCTGTGTAAAATTAACCAGTATGTTGTTTCCCGTGGTTGGGGAGAGTGCTAGGGTCACATGTGTCTAGCAATCACAGGACTTAGCTATTTGTATGCAAGTTGCATTTTTACTGTATGAGTTTATTAAAGAACTGGTGCACACAAGAGACGTATAGGAGGAGTTAAATGAGTTTTAATTCTTCTTACCTTTTAAAATACTGTTTGTGTAATGTTTGTTACTAACAGAAAAGAAGCTTGTGATATTTGCTTTGTGCAAATATGTGGGATCTTCAAGTACCCAAACCTTTGGGGATGGTTTTCATTTCCTCCCTGTTATACAATTCCAAGGAAGTAAATTTTGTTATCTTAATACTTTTATAGGAATACTGATATTTATGGTGCATTGTTAATGGTAAAAGAATTTAAACTTGGATGTGAGGTGCAAATAATTTCTTATAATATTACATGGAAGTCTTCTTTAAAAACAATTTTTAAAAGAATTTATTTAATATTTTTCACTATTTAATGCCTGTAGCTATCACCTGTCATGACAGATTGAAATTAGATCCCAGAAAGAATTTGGATGTTTTGAGATATGACATCTGAATTTTAGATGCTTGAGGACTTGGGGAGTTTTAGCCTAGAGAAGAGAAGGCACCTTATCAATGCTTATAAATAAAAGGAAGGGGGTCAGGAGGATGAGGCCAGGCTTTTTTTCAGTGGTGCCCAGTGACAGGACAAGAGTTAACAGGTGCAAACATGAACACAGGAAGTTCCATCTACACGAGGAGGAACTTCTTTATGTTGAAGGTGGTAGAACACCAGAACATGCTCCCAGAGAGATGGCGGAATCTTCTTCTTTGGAGTCATTCCAAACCTGTCTGGATGCCATCCTGTGCAGCCTGCTCTGGCTGGGGGGTTTGACTAGATTATCTCCAGAGGTTCTTTCTAACCCCCATAATTCTGTGATTCTGCGATCCTAGAATGCTCGACGCTGAGTTTCGGCTCCTTGCAAGTACATGCAGAGAGGTGCTTTAGCACATAAGCCAATACAGCCAAGATGCTGATTAGGGGCCACACGTGCTTTCAGTGGAAATGCAGTCTCTGACTCTTAAGTTGCAAATCCTGTCAGCCTCCAGACAGTCGTGTATACCTATGGCTTCCAAAGTAGGGGGTAATTTCCTAAGGACAGAGACCTATTGCTGTTTTTTCAAACAGCTGGAAAGGATTTGCCTGAAATTTAAAGCTTGAAGTGCCCATTCTTTTCTACAATAATTTATTAACTAAGTAATTAGGAAGTAAGTGGGACAGTTTGGCTGATTTAGGCCTTATTGAGCCTTCAAGTGCATTTGAGAAATGCAGACTTTTCGTGAAAAGGCTGTAATAGCCACTCTGTAGTGTAAGATGGATGATGCGACCCTCTGCTGCCTCCGGATGAAAGTAGGCATTCCTTTCTACTCTTGCAGGTCCTGACTAGGGGAAGCCTTAGTTCTGGTCTCCAGTTTCGGATTTATCCCTGTGCTCCATCCCTGGCATCGTTAACATGCATGAGAGAATGCATCCTGCAGCTGAGTGTGAGTGGCCGAGTACTTGTTTATTGGTTTAGGACTCAGATCTGCAAGTGAACCTTCAAACTCACTTGGGCTTAAGTAGGAGCTGAGACCATAAAGAATGAGAACTAAGGTCAGCACATGGACAGGTGCTGAATGGAAAGAAGCCAAGAAAAGCTTCCAAGTCCAGCAGTTGTGCAGCAGCCAACTGCCTCTGAAATCCATTGTTTGAGATGGAGAATAAATAAGCAGAAAATAGAGATGCTAATCATTCAGTGGGCTGTTGGCAAGTGACATTTCAGAATTCTCCTGCAGGAGAGATTGCAGGACT